>JARJLU010001816.1:0-24138 GCA_030272975.1 Sparidentex hasta | reverse complement strand
ACTAAACAGAATACACAAGACAGAATACAATGACCAGACAAGGAGTGAGGAGAAACACAGAGACTAAATACACAGACACTAACGACATGACGAGGCACAGGTGAGGAGAGAGGAGGAAGGAAACCAGGTGTGATAATGAGGGGGAGGAGCACAGAGGAACAGACCAGGAGGGAACAAGACAACAGACAGAGGGAGCCAGAGGGGAGAACTTAAAGGACACATGAGGGCATGGAAAAAATCAGAACATGAGACACGAGACAAGGAAAAACCAAAACACAGAACACAACAAGACATAGAAAAGAGGACATGAATCAAAACCAAAAACCAGAAACCAGATACAAGGACAAAACAAACAGGAGTCATGACAATATCAGATCCAAAATATGCTAGTTAGACGTTATTCTACCCTCACTGCCAAGTTATGCATTTAATGCTACTAACATCAGCCTATAGCTTAATTAGACGAATGGACTGCCATATTATATCAGGCATGGCCTTTGCAATAGTCAGACAAAACACGTTTATTTGGTGTATTTTATTAAAATTGGTGATTAAGGCAGCTGTTGGGTTTACAAACTCTTGATATGGATGATAGCACTGCGAGCTGTCAGTGTTGCTATGCTCCACCATCAGTAGGTGTCTCCTTGCTGTGTAGAGTAGAAAAGATTGCAGAATGATGTACAAAGAAGAAGAGCGTAGAACAGGTAGAGCCGAGCGAGTGCAGATGACCCCCCACCCCCAATTCTTGAGTTTAAGGAATCACCTAGTTTTTTTTTCCATTTTAAAACAAGTCCCATCGGTATTGAATGCGAAGTTGTTGCTTGTCGTGGAGTAGTTTCTCAGTGTTCGTTAGTATTGGTATTATGTTGTGGTGCATTAGCGGCGTGACGCAACATGAAGCAACGTCGCTCAGTGACGCGCGTGTTGCTTCGGTGCCGACCTGTTGCTGAGCGGGTGTTCAATATTTATGCTGCGCTGTTGTGTCAGTGTGTGTACGGATTAATATTTCAGGAAGCTAATAACACAGCTGTCACCGCCCTTCTGACACTAAGATCCTCTGTAACAGATCTCGTGTTTTTGCCTTCCCTCTCCTCCTCCTCGTTTCTCGTCGATGCCGGCCCCGTCATAGTGTCTCTGGTTGGCCCTCGGCGCAGATTCGAGTGTCACTCCGCCTGCCTCTCTGCTCTCTTCCAGCCATTTGTCTGTGCCCGCCGGCCTCCACCCCTTTCTCTTTCTGTCTCTCCAGTCATCCGTGCCCTTCTCCCTCATTTTTCTCAGTCTCTGCTCATCCCTCCATTCACCTCTGTTCCCCCCTGCTCGCCAGCCCCGTCTGCCCACTTTCTGTCCTCGTTTTCTCCACCTGATAACAAGCAGGGCAGTGCAATGCTATGCTTCGCTGGCTCCCCTCCCTGCTGCACATGAAGAATGTGAATGGTGTAAGGAGCAACCCGGGAGGGGCACATACACACACACACGTATAATATATATATGTATATACACACTACTGGAAAATATTTGATTTATCCATTTTCACCATGAGTCATCAGCCTGGTGAGAGTCTGGGAGCCGCTATGAAGTAATGAAATTTAAAGCTGTCTTTCACTAGCTAGCTTCACTTTCAATAGGAGTGCTGAAGCAGCAAGTCATGGATATGAATAATGCCATAATTCATGCCCACATCATTAATTTTTCTGCCTTGCCAGCTCCGGAACCCTGTGAAATGTTTTGCATAGATCAAGTCTGCTCTGTTGCCCTTGTGGTACTCTAATAAAGTTATGTGGAAATATAAACTTTGTACAAGGGGAAGTGCGGAGAGATTTTGACGTGTGGTAGGTGCAAAACAAAGTCCGGATCATGTTGGTTTGAGGGAGAGGTTTCGATGGTTTCAGCCCTTGGTTGATTTGGTGATCTGTGTGGTCACTGGTCGGAATTTTGGGAGCAGCAAACGAACAGTGATCGTATCGATGAAGAATCCGGTAATAATTAGCCTTTTAATGTCCTCCTGTGAGCACCTATGCTTTGATCGCAGCACACGGCGTGAGTCAGCAAAGGGCGCAGTGAAAGTTTTCCGTTACCTTGCTGAGTAGTGGATGGTGTGCAGCCTGACAACTGCAGCTCTTTGTCAAAGAACCAGCTATGTCACCTGCATCTCGCAAAAAATGCAAATGGCACTGGTGAAGAGGCAGATTTGGGAATTAAGGAGAAACTGCGGTAAATGGGTGAAATCATGGATAGTACGGCAACAGGGTAGAGGGGGTTTCCCTTTATTTTTCCATCTCCTGGTTCACTTTAGCCAATCAGAGTGATTTTCCTCACTGACGGGCTTAAACGCCAACACGCTCAGTTGGCCAGATAGCCGCCGCCGCCGGTGGTCGACTGGTGCCAACAGCTGGCACACTGCAAAAGCTAAATCCACAGGCGCTGGCCAGCGTTGGCCCTAACAGCTCACTTTGGCTACATCTTCTTGTTCATTACTCTCTGCAATATTTCAAACTGATCTGCCGTCAAATGATGAAAAAATGACCACTGTCTTGCTTTGTAGACTTTTGTTTACGTACGCTTTGCATTTTTTGCACCTATTTCCCAATAAAAAGTCAACTCAGTTTCCCCCCTTGTTAAATGCTGTCAGTGTTCACTTTGCATTCGGAGTAACTTACTACCGCATTTTATACAAGGTCATTTATTTGTCATTATACAACACAGGGTTGCATGACAGAATGGAAGTTTGTGAACTCAGCATCAGGGTGAGTGTAAACAGCAGCAGCGGGTTGGTGATAATGTGGTCGGCTTCTTCATGTCAGAAGTTCGACATCTGTGAACCACTGCCTCGGATCTCAATGAATGATTAATGAGGGCTTCTTTAGGAGCTATGTAGTAAACAATGGTGAGTCATTAGAGAACAGACTGGGAGATACAATGAATCTGAATAGTAGTTGCTGTAGTATGTTGTTAGTGACCTATTCATGATGAAATCATCGCTTACCTTGACGAAAAAGTCAAACAACATACTGAGTAGTTAACAGTCCCTCATTACTTCATTATTATGATGAGTATGTTTATTTTCTTTTCTTCTGGGGAATTTACATTAAGTTACTTAATAAGCAGCAGGAGGATTATCAAAACACATCATCATCATTTACAGACTGAATACATATTAATATTCACATCCAAGTCAAAGGCTGTTCTGTAGCATTTGTGATGCTGGTCTTGATGTAATGAATAAATGTATTAAGATGAGCATGCAGCGGTGTGACTAGATTTAGAGTTCTGACCATTGGCTGTGTGGACAAAAAAAGGCACATTTAACAAAGCGTATCCAAACATTTACACAACACAAGTCAAAAACATTGGTTCAATGAAAGGGGAGTGAACTGATGATTGGTTATACACCGGATCTTACCTTCATCAATTTAAAAACAAGATTCTCGTGTATGTAGATGCACAAGAGTCCAGTCGTACCACAGGAGAGATGGGGGGAAAAAAGAAAAATGAAAAGCAAGTACTTTATCTGACGATGTATCTTTGTTTCGTTTTCGTTTCTGCTAGCATAGTTGTCTGTCTGAAGACCTGCAGCTGCCGAGAGTATCACTATTTGAGCATTAGAGGTTATAAGTGATTGTTTTTAAATAGATTTAAAATAAGTAGCCTAATATTTGTATTACAGTATAAAATGCTAAAGGAAGTTGCCACAGGTCTGTGCAAATGGTGCATTTTCTAAAGCATAATTCGATATTAATAATCCAAACACTAATTTTGGATTTCCAAATGGGAAAATCTTTTTAAAAAATAAAATAGAAACCACTGAGCCTGAAGGCTATTCCACTGTTATAGCAACAGTTACATACAGAAATCAAAATATTAGCCTTGATTCTATTATTAAAGTCTAATTAAGTCTATTAAAACTCCATCTGATTTATATACTTTAATAAAGCCAACAATCAGAGACATCGTATTAAGCCAGTTCTTGTCAGCCCGGAAACAGATCGTTGCTCTGAAATGGAAAAGTGTTAGCTATTGGATTACCATAATGCAATCAACTCACGAAACACACATTGGTCTGATTAACAGCAGGAGTCTTGGAACCTCATCTCATTACAGAATAAACGATAACAAAACAAAAATTCTCCACGGTGCGGACGCAGCACTCCTGCTGTTACCTTGAAGTCGAAATGCCCTGCTAGAAGAGAGCAAAAGGCACTGCGGGTGACTAATTAAAAACACATTAATCATAACTTTGGCTTCATTTATGACTAATTAATCTTCCGCCCCAGGAAGAAACCCGTGACGAAAACCACAAGAAGGAACGTGGACACAGTTCAGGCGTTGGGTCGCCCGGTTTTGGATGGAACTGTAAAAATTGCTGAATGGAGATGACGGTTGTGTTTGTGTGGATGTTGACCTATCACATTAGGAGCTTCTGAGCTGCTTGGAGCCACTCAGTTTAAAAAAAAAAAAAAAAGAAAGAAAAAAATGATTCGCCAACCATTCCGACTATATCTTGTTGAGTGAATCATAATGGTTAGAAGCCATTGGCAGGATGGTGGTGTGAAGAGGGCAGGCTTTCAGCTGCTTGGCCACTTCATGGCTGCATGACAGGAAACATCCTCTTCGCTTCAGTGTTACTGAGCTGATGGCGAACTTTGAGCGCCAATGAAAAACACTTCCAAAGAAGGATCAAACCAATGTCATTGGTTTAATAAACGAACAAACCAACAAAAAGGCAATTCTGTCCAACTGTTTTATACTAATTCCTTATCTTTTTGTGACGCGGTTGGAGAAAAGGGAGGACGGAGCCAGTTAGCAGCGACTGAAAGCTGCAGCGTGATAAAAAAGAGGTGGGAATGTAACAATGTATGGCTTGGTGACAGGTCAAGAGATGGAGTGTGCGAGCGATAAACAAGAAAATGTATGGAAGTGTGCAGAAGGAGCTGCCGGAGGAGCGAGAGAGCCAAGAAGAACACAGCAAAGAGAATGAGGGAGCAGCGATGGAAGAGAAGAGGGGGGAAGCTCCTCTGGGGTGTAATTATAAGTCTCTGTATCCAGTTCGCCGTTGACCGCCAGAACATGAGAGAGAAGAAGAAGAAGGAGAAGAAGAAGAAGGGAGAGATGTGTGAGAGCAACGAGAGGAGAGAGCAGAACACAAGGGAGGGGAGTCCCTCAGCGAGAGGAAACAAAGAAAAAAGGGAGGAGGAGTGAGCGAGGACAGCGGAATAAAAGGAAATTGCTAACTACGGCCGAGTAAAGAAACATGGCACGGATGAGGAGAGGTGTGGAAACTGAACGGCAAGAGAACGGGAGGTGGAGAGAGTAAAGGAGGGAATGTGACCGTGGACAGAGGGATTGGGCGGTTGATTAAATTCTCACCGTTCAACATTTTCATTCTGTGTTACCATGAGATGTTTTTACCTTTCCAATTTTATTTTTTATTGTTATTTTTAAAGGTTTCCTCTCCTTAATACAAACTTAAGACAAATACATAGTTCACCCCAAAGTCCCAAAGCGGAACGGCAGGCTTTGAAGCCACCTTTCGTAGTGGCCGAGCCGTTAATCACAACGTCACTCGATGCACTGGGGCCTAAAAAGACGTCTCCCCATGAGCTTACATTGGAAAAGAAGCAGCTGTTAATGGTGGATGGATTTTTTTTGGTGGGTCACAGCCCAACAGCCACCGGGCAGCTTTCCCAGAGATGAACGGGGCACCAGCTCGAATGCTGTAACCAGATAGTGGCTGTTGGATCAATGGGGCAGCAAATCGGAAAGAAACCCTCTCGTGGCTGCAGACATCTCTGCTCTTCTGGAGGAAGTCCATCGCTGCTGCCTAACTAAGAGGAATAAGACATGACTACAGCACCTCGTATTTTATGCTTCGCTCTATCTTGGGAGATCGTATGTGAATGTAGGCCACACACTGAATGCTATAAGTAATATTGTCCGCCGCGACAGCCGTCTACCGTGAGGATGACTCTGTCTTCGTCCGACAAACCCACTGACTTTTAGTGAACCGGTGTTTTTCTTGGTGGAGGACAGGCCTTGTAGAGAGAGCCAGAGAGACAAGCAGACATTGCTGTGTTCTCCTGGGCTGTCATGAGACTCTGGTGTCAGCGCCCCAAAAGACAGAAGCACCTGTGACATCTGTCTTCCTCCTCTATGTCGTGCGGTGGTGAAAAAGCAGAAGCTTTGTGCCTTTTTTTTTTTCTTTTTTTTTCTTCCAGGCGCTCTCAGTTTTACTGCTTTCTTTTTTAGGACGAATTGCTCTCATCTGTCCAGACGGATAAAGAGAATGATTTTGATCCAATCTTTTAAACAGAGGGTACTTTTAGCTTTATTTTATTTCTGCTTTTTTTGCTTATACATTGCAGGATGATAAGAAAGAGCCTTAAAAGGTTTTTTTTTGTTTTTTTTTAACTGTACTTTTTAAGAAATTGAGATGCGGTCAAATCAACAAATATCTGGTTTGAAGAGCCTTGGCTATGATCGACTGTTACAGGAAGAGAGAACCTGTTTAGTGCTGGTACACAAACATGCACATAAAGTAAATATTTCATTAAGAAGAGCTTTAGTTGAAGGGGCGCGCACGTATTTGCTCTACCTCTGCTGAGCTTGAGGCGCAGAAACCCTGGAGAAACCTACCAACTGGTTTCAGACTTAAGTCAATATGTAAAAAAGATTTCCGCGCGCGAGGCCGCGGAAAATCTGCATAGCGCAACGTAACAGATTTCTGAAATGACGTGCCTTTGAAACTGGCGCGTGCCTTTGAAAAAGCTTCTCTTGGGATTTGCCGGCTCCCACAGGACAGAGGAGAAAAAGCCCGCAGAATATCTCCACTCTGAAACGCAGCACTGATCCTATTACAGCTGACACGAGTGACACACGCCACTGATATATGAGGACCAACAGCCTGTTAATTGTTTTATCTGACATTTGTCCGCAGAGGGCTTTGAATGAGGATGCTAATATAACCCCCTGTTCACTCCATCATCAAACAGACTCCTGAACCTGATATTATGTCTGATTGCAGAGCACTTTCACTCAAACCCCCGAGACCATTACTGACGATGACAATTCAGCTCCAGTTCAGCAAGATGAATTGAAGCATGAGGACGATCTAAACAGTCACCGTAATTGACGCTGACAGTCGTAGGATGACTGTGCGTTGGGTGCTGTTTCCGTTCCCGAAAGGAGGTTTGGTGCTGCGAGCGCTTGGCTGCATGGGCATGCTGCTGATGCCGAGATCCCTCGGGTGCTGTGGTGAGTCAGGTTCCCTGTCGCAATGCATTCGCTACGACGCAGACGTGCTCCGGGGGAGTCCATGACTGATCCTCCCGCCCTGCAGCGCGCCGCTCGTGTGTGTGTGCGTGCGCGGCTGCGTCTCTTAGGCGGGGTAAGAGTGTACGCATGGCGTGTGTCCTGTGAACTCGAAACCACAAGAAAGACTTAAGAGCTCCTCGCTGATGTCAAATACCTTGACCCAGTGGGCACATAGCAAACACTCAGCCTACGTGTGGTGTGTGTGTGTGTGTGTCTCTGGACAAACAGAATGACTGTGACAGTCCGCCTTGGCTGCAGTATGTTAAATGTCACTGCATTGTGTGTACATATCGACTGCCAGCGCAATCAAGTGCCGTCTGCTCTATGTGGCTCAATAATGCAGCGCTAGTGCTTGCTGTGTTTGATGCGCGCACGCTCATTGGCTCATATGCATAATGGGATTGTGGCATCGATAGCAGTGATTGACTGCACCCTGCCCCACTGATTGCCAAGGACATCCCCCCGGTGAGTGATGGGTGCACCCTTGATGGCTTGTCAAGTAATGAATGCATGAATGAGATGCAAATGTAAAAAATTCACAGATTTGTTTTGACAGGAATGGAAAAATGAAATGAGAAATAATTGTCAAATGAACTTAGATGCGTAATGTAATCCGGATCAGAAATTGTATCTGTGGTCCCCACTAATACACGATCCTAGGAACGTGTGTTATTCTGGACACACACAGACGCGCGCGCACACACACACACTAATTTTTGGTGTGACATGATGTAATATCCATATGACATGATATATGGTATCTGCAGACTCAATAGGTCCACGCTCACCACATCACTTCGCGCGCCATCGGTCTTCATATATCTCCGAGCGTTTTTCTGCCCTCTGCGCTGAGCCACAGAGGTTAAATTAAAACCAACACTAGACACGGAGCAGCCCGTCCTTATGCCTCCCCATCTCCTCTCACGCTCACGGCTCCCGCAATTTACAGTCCTCAATCTGTTCCCATTTCATTTCCCACATGTTTCATCTCCTTTTATATGGACAGCTGTCCAACATACAGTGTATGTTCTAGCAGGTATCTGTGTTTGCACTGATACACACCCTAGAATGTGCTCATACTAATTCTTCAAAGGAATGTTTAGACCTTCGCTGTGCACCACACTTTGGGACTGTAATTAATATGTTTAGCTGTATGGAATGTAAAGTGGAATTAAATGTGTATGGTGAAGACTTGCTAGCTAGCTGTTGTCATACGTAGAATAGTCTTAGAGGTTGTGAAAAAATGATTTAGAGGAATAAAAGTCTGTCTTATCTGGAAACTTTTCACTCATTGGCATTCAAAGAAGGTCTGTGGACCAATATCCAAAATTGGCTTAAGTCACTCAAGCCTCATTTTGAATTTACACCTTTAAACATTAGATTCGGCATTCTGAGTGGAAAGATAAGATATTAAATACAATTATTCTGTTAGGTGACATATTCATAGTTGAAACTCAATCAAGCCAATGACCTTTAATTTGTACGTTTTTAAAAAATTTATTGGGAGGAAGATTGTTACAAGGTAGCAAGATAATTGCTACTTACCTTTACAAATCAGCACAACACAATATAAAATGGGAGAAATGTGCTACTCTGGTGACGAGTGGGACTGTATAAAAATGAAATATGTTTTACAATTGTGTTACAGTTTTAAACTTTTTTTTTTCATTTTAGTGATGAACTACGTATGTCAACTTAATTATATGAATTACTAAAAGGGTTCAACTCAGTTTCTCCATTTATTTCTTATTTCTTTCCGCCTTTTTGTCTTACTTTTCTTCGTGCCCAACTTTCTTTTTGTTCTTTCGTGGGGATATGTTGTGTGTGTATAATTGATTGTGCATGTATCAAATTCAATAAAAGTGTTCAAACAAAATTCAATTATTCATATGTGAAAAACATCTGTTCACCTGTGAAAACGTCAACCCCATCTAAATGTGTGTGAAAATGTGGAATTCACTTGAGGATGGAGGGAAAATATTTTATTTAATTTATTTAATTTTAATTTAATTAAAATTTTTTCCCCAGTATGCAACAAAAGCCTCACTGTTTGATAGTCTGATATTCTTTTCATTTGTTACTAGATGGATGTGTTGCATTAATGGTTTTGACAACATGCGTCGGTGCACCTGTAGATGAACTCATCGCTCTGACAGCAGCGTTAATTAAAAAGTTAATTTGACACGACAGAAACAAACCACTGGACTTTAGATGCAGTTGCTTGATTTACTTTGCAGCCCTTGTAAATGATGCATCACTGAACCACACTCCTTTTAGGTAATCAGCACCGTTTGAGCATTGAAAATCACTGCATTGAACTTCTGATCTAAATCTTTTTCTCCTTTCACTCCTGACACTTGGATGCTTTAGATGAGTCCGTGTCATCTTGCATCTTGTTATGCTGTTGCCATTACTGACACCAGGATTGCACACAGCTATTATTTACAAACTGCAGTTGGAAAACATGGCTCTTACATGCCAGTCTTGGATCCTTCTATTCATTTCCTTCCATTATACCTTGTGTCTGTCATATTGTTGACAGTGCGGGTCTCAGGAGCCCGGTGTCAGCTCCTCCCGTCACATGCAATACAACACTAGCTACAAGCATCCGGTCTGGTTTGCCGGTCAGAAATACTTCCCTTCATTAATAGTTTCAAGATGGTGGAAGTGAAAATGTCCGCTATTCCAAAGCTAAGCCCTAATTATTTGCATCGTATAAACTGCAACCAACTCAGTCCAACCCTCAGGCTTTTACATTTTTAAACCAGTAGATGATTTCCACGTGTGGAAATGGGAAGTTTGCATCGGTAAGTTAGAAATGCAGTGACTCAGTTCAGGCAGCCCATTACTGAATTATTGAAACATTCTGTGCAATCACTGTCCAAATAAGCTATGTTTATAGCAACGGTAATGGATTTTCACATTAGATGTGAAATCAATGTGACAGTGTGAAAGGGGTCAGTGGTAAACCAGGGAAATCAAACCACCAACCATCCAACTGGTGGATGATCCCCCCTAACTCCTGAGCTGCAGCTGCCCCAAGTTCATCATGTCAACTTAAAGGTCCCATGAAGTCAAGTTTATTCCACATATATCTTGCCTAATGTTTCACTTACACAACAGTATCATGCCAAACGACGGGAACACATTCGTTTTGTAGGTATTTTATTTTTTTACTGTTGCTGGTTGCTGTAAACATCAATCAATATCTGCGACAACTCCCTCCCTAGCAGCCAGTTTCTACAGGAAACACTTCATTATGTTGAAGTAAACAGCACTCATGGGAACATGGGAAGCTAATTAATTGTAAATGTTCCATTCATACAATCCGAAGAAGTCCGTCATTGCGCGATTAACCCCAGAAAAAAATTCACAATGCTGTAAAATGAAAGGAGAGCGTGCGCCAATTAAACCTTTCCCCCATAAAAATTCTGCTCAGGGATTCCCATCCAGTCTGACAACTGCATATTCATGACCGCAGCCAGAGAATAAGTCACCAACATTCCCACGTAATCCTCCCGTGCTCTCCCACCCCGGCCCTCTCTGTTTGCCTGTAGAGAATCCACCCGAGTGGTAAATTGTCTCTCGGGAAATGCTTATCGTGAGATAAGTGAAGGAGTGTCGGGGTGAAGGAGATAAGCGGGAGGAAGGAATCGCATAGAGGAGTTTGACGGTTTGGTGACCTCCATGTCGCACCTATGTCTCCCGAATCCCGGTTTACATTTGCTGTTCTTTATCTTGATGCTGCATCCCTGCTCCTTCAACCAGCTTATTGATCCAAGCAGATATACCCATGGTGCGACGAAGGCCGAGACTGAGGACCCGAGTGATTGAGGAGATGGGAGACTGACGCTGCTGCTCTCCTCGGGATTTTACTAAAGATGTGTGAGAGGAATGAAAGTACAGACAAACTCTGAAAAGAAGGCCAGCCAAGACACAAACTCTGTCTGGAGGCCGAGGACTTGAAATGAGGCATGGTGTGCTCATTTTCATTTCCAATATTTCATTTTGGGGTCACTGCTAAGATAAGTCTACTTGCTTCAGTGTTCAAAAAAACACATCAGTTCGCTCATGCTGTCTCCCTCTGTCTGAAATGCTCGGTTTTAGATCCTGTCTTTTTAAAGCCCCCCCCTCCCCCCCGCACCTGACCCATCACCGCTAACAACAACCTGTGCTAAATTAGTTTTTATGCACCAAACTAGGCATAAATGACGCAAAGGTGTGACTAAGGACTACTGACGAGGCGTTTCAGGAGCAGTGTTTTCTGTGGGAGAGAGGAGCTTCTGACTTTGTCCCTTTGAACTTCAAACTCTTTTACACACACCAGAACCTATACAACACACCGAAGGAAAGGAAATAACCCAAAAAAGTACAATGAGTTTCCTTCAAGGAAACTGAGGAGCTGATTGAGCAGAGCGATGATCCAGCTCACATCAAGGGGGGCAGGTATTGACCCCCGATGGCTCTACAAGAAGATCAGAGTGTTGCTTTCGTATGAACTAGGTTATCGGTGTGAAAGCACATTTATTACAGTAGGTTTCACATTCCAGTATGAAGTCAACATAGAGAAATATAAATAATCGCAAAAACAATATATGAATAAAAAGAAAACTGTCTCTCGCAGACTTTAATTAGTTTTTTTTGCATCATCACTCTCGGTGCTGTCAGGTGATGACCGTGTGCGTGTGGGTGGCTTTGTTTTCTGCTCTTATTTATTTATAATCCACAACGAAATGCAAACTCTGTTAAACACTTCCAATCCCTGTTTCGTCGTGTCCCGGAGCCAGCTCAAACATTTACTCGGCCAAAAGCACCGGATGAGTAAAGCCGTTCAGTATCACACACAATCTGTTCGAGTGTGATGATAAATGATATATTAAAAAATTACTGTGTTTAGAATTCTGGATGACGTTTAGCCTTTGACTGCTGTCTGTTAAACGCCGAGGAGGCAGAGATCGAGAGCATATCACATTTGTGTGCTATTCTGTGTCAGAGCGTGTGTGTGTGTGTGTGTGTGTGTGTGTGTGTACGTACGCCCACGCGTGCGCACGTGCCTCGGTCTAATTACAGTGCACGGGAGCTGAAACCTTTACAATGCCCCTTCAACAGTGTAAATTATCATAATCATGTTTTTCTGAGTAGTCTGACTTCTTTCTCTCCCCCACTCTGCCCTCTCTTTCATCCTCTCGCTCACTCCCCTTCCCTCTCTTCCTCTATTGGTGTTTTTGCAGCAGCGAGGTAATTAGAGTCTGCACACACACACACACACACACACACACACACACACACACACACACACACACACACATGCTCACACACACACAGTAGACACACGTGTGCACAGTCACTGAGGCCTCGCATGGAGAAATAGACCACATTAAATATTTATGCAAGCACTCTGAGAGGTTATTCCTCCCTACAATTTTAATGTCTCCTCCCCTGGTAGAACCTCGAGAACGTATACATCAGGCCCCGGGCCAGAAGGTGCTCTTTTACGGACGTGTGAAGTTTTGTCATCTGATTTGCCACCATACGCGCCCATACCACTGCAACCACGGCAATGAGTAATGTCTAAAACGGTGACATGAAATGCTACCACCGAAGCATACTGCCCAACACAACATTTAAACTTGTGTAATGTGTTTGTTGTAAAGAATAAGAGGGGTTATTACTTTTTTTGTTTTTTTTTTGTTTGTTTTTTTAATCCTAGGCAGCCATTTACGAAATGAACAGTTCCCACTGCATTTGATGAGTCTTGCTGGGCATCTCATTAAATATTAAGAAAATCTGAGGAAAATCTAGGGAAAATACAGTGTATATAAATGGGAAATAAAAGCCATTCATTGCAATGCAGTCTCCCATTTAATTCAAGATGAACTGTATGAATGTAGATCTACCTTGTAGTATCTTGTCTGATGAAACTGTTCTCTATAATGTTCTCTGATGGATCCTGATTACCTTCCACAAAGTTTGTGTGTTGCCAGGTTGCTATTCCTGGGGTCAAAACATTTAAATAACTCCAAAAAGTCCAAACTCCAAATCAAAATTGTGCAGTAACAATCCATGAAATATCTACAGAAGCCCTGAAGAAACAAGTGACAATGAGTTTCTTATGCACCATGTTGTGACCTGGCGGGGAAAAAAGGGTTATGCTCAGATAATGTTTCCAAGTTCTCTCTTCTTTTTCATTTGTGACAACAGCTGAAAAAAAAAAAAATCTCAGAGGAAGTTACCATGCCAATTTCCCATGCGTGAAACCAGAAACCAAATGTCAGGAGAAATTCGCACATGAATATTTATTTTTTGTGTGTGAAAACAAGTGAAAAGAAAAGTTATCCTGAAAAATAAATAAAAAAGTTGCTGGGAATTTTCTTTTTGATTCTTGGTGAGCATCTTCAAAATCAAAATATCAAGAAAAATGTATGATCTCAGACTTGAAAAAAATGTAAAATGGCATGTATAAAACAATCTTCTTGAAATAAAATTTCACTTCTTATCACAGATGAAAAAAAGAAAATCTTAGAAAGTGGTCTAAAGTTATGAACATTGGAGATAAACTAAGCAAATACTCATAAAAAAAAATAATTCTCACTTATGCCTCTGGGCTTCCTTTAATTAAAAAAAAAAAAAAAAAAGTACACTGTCAAGAAGAACTGACACCAAAAACATGACTCAAAAATGTGCACACAAAAAAGCGTATCTTACTCCTATGTCTTGTTTTTTTCAAAACATGTCATGTCCCACTAAGAGGACAACAAGGTCTGCGGCCATGACAGCCTGTCAGCTGGGGTTCATAGCGTGATGAGCTCCAAGTGGAGCATGACAGGCCTGGCGGTGGGCTGATGGTGCACAGCCTTCTGGGAAGGTCAGTTCTCCAGGCAGGGGGAAAGAGGTAAAGGTTAGTCATGATGCAACAGGGAACAGTAGGATTTAGGACAGAGAGGTTTCACGTAGAGGGAAGGATAACACAAAATCCTGGGCAGCTACTGATGGAGGAGTAAGGAATTAATCAGGAACTGATGACTAATTAATGAATGAAGTGAACTATTAATTTATAAATACACAACAGACTGCTGATTAGTTTGTAAGTAGCTGAAATTCTGTAAAAAGACTCTCCTCGTGAATTGTTCCTCATTATTTTGATTGTGGACTTATAGACCTATATCGACTTGGAACTGAATTTTTTGCTATGCCAACATATCATTACATCCTACGTCAGAGATATTTGTTACTATTTGAGAGAAGCATTGCAAAAAGTGAGTTTTAACAAGGAAAATGTCATCATTTAACAATTAAACTACAAGACTGTAAGCAATGTAGCGAATTTTACCAAAATTACATCTTTTTACTGGAAGTTTCCCATAAATCCACAACATATTACACAGGTAGATCATAGTCAGCTACCAGGTCACTTATTTTGGCGAGCTTGCCGTTTCAGCACCCACAGATGGTCATGTTGACTTCCCACCAACTTCATTTGTTAAGTGGCTGCAATATGAGTTTTGTTCCAGGTTTTCAAACAATGTGTCAGCGGCTGCACGGCCTTTTCTGAACTTAATCCGCTGTTGTGCAGAATGTGCTACAACCTATTATCTGTGTAGAGTGGATTGGGAAAAATTCCAGCGGCGTGTGGATGGAGCCAAAGGCAGATGGAGAGGAAAATTACTGTTCTCGAATTTATCTGTGTTAATGTAGACGTGGCCTCTTACCGCAGCCACGAGTCGGCCAGGCAGGTACAGTATGTGATTGGGACTGTGACACACACACGCACACACATATACACACAGGGGAACGACAATCAATTGGCCGTGCAAAATATAATTTTCCATCCACACACCCATAGCACGAAGACATTAAACTTTTGATTCTTAAAACACCATAAAATTAATCCCCCAGCACGGCCGTCATGTACAGATCCCTGGTCTGTTACACACATCTGTTTTTTTCCCCGGCGGCGTAAAATTACAAAAGTAGCTCAGACAACTGAAATCAACAGTCTGAAGCCAATTTCCTCCTGCACATCACACGTCCAATATCTGGATTCAGCTCCCAACCGGTGTCCTCAGGCCTCTCACACACGAAATAATGCTGAAATACAGAGAAGTGGACACAAATGTTGATAAGATATAAACACACTTGTGCTTGTAGCATGCACATGCCGTGCACAGACCTATAAAAGCTCAAACGCACAGTAATGCACAGTCACACCTAAACACGCAAACACTGTACTCTATCAACTGCAGCCCATAACTGGAGGATGTGTTAAAGAATAACAGCCAACACGGGATTAGTAGTATCAGATAGAGAAGAGTTCAGAGGATGCAGCAGTGGTCTGAGTGGACTTTACTGCAAGTATAAAAAATGCATGAGAGAAACAATGAAAAAAACTCCAATAAAGGCTAAATCTGAAAAGTTAAGCAGAGTGGGTGAAAGGAAAGAAAGAACTCATGAAGACATGTGGGGATGTGTGTTAAACCATGCTGAATGTCCACAAATAGACTGGCTCGGTACTGACTATGTATGAAATGTTAGCTTGCATTTGCATTTAGGCCTCTGTTATATTTAAAATAACTAAATAACACGCTTAAGTGTTTGGTTTATTAATATCAAATAAATCTGAGATGTTACTGGTGTCAGGAGGATTGTTGTTATTGCTTTGCAGTGAATCAGCCTGGGGTCAGAAGCCAGGTGTGTTTCAGCGAATGTGAATGAGAATCGAGAGCGTTTGTGATGGATGGCGGATTTTTAACACTGTCGAGCCGTTTGCAGATGGCGAGCATTTTAGAGCAGAGGTTCTTTGTTTGCAGAATATTGTCACTGTTTCAACGGGAAAAAGATCAAATGATCCAAAATATTCGTCGTGCTGAGTTGATCCTGTCAGTTTGTATACTAGCATCACCTAAATGCTCATTAATACCCAACACCGGATACGCAAGGAGCCTACCGGTCCTTGCTCCAAACGTGGACAGATCATCCCTCCTCTATCTTATAATGTAAGGGTACATTTCTATATTAAATATTTAAAAAAGAAGCCCATGGCAGAGACTCACTTAGCATTCAATAATGATCTTCTGTGGCTGCAATAAAGCCACCGTGTTGGCACTGACTGGGTTTAGCCTCAGATTCTGATGGATCGTTGATGAACAGTTCTGGCACCGAGGCCGGGAGTAAACAGGGCTCCAACCACACACACACTCACACACACACACACACACACACACACACACACACAGACACCCACACCCTGGATCAACCTGTAGTCGCCTCTTTTCCATTTTTTTTTTCCTGATCTTCGTCCTCGCTCGCACACATAAACACGACACGAATTCCACCAGGGATTTCACCAGTTGACATTTCATAAAAGTAGGTATCCGAGGAGTTCAGAGGGGTTGGCGCTTTTTATTTTTTTATAAAACATAACTGCAAGTGTAAATACTGACAGTTGTCATATAAAAAACGTTTTTTTTCTCGGCACCAGAGCTGACAGCTAAAAAAAAATCTAATTAAGGTGAATTTACAACCTAGGGTTGAGTAACAAGTTTGCAAAGGCCGAGTATTATTATATAGTATATTCCGAGTATTGAAATGGAAACAGATAATTTAATTGGTTGAACAGATACAGATAAAGATAACAATGTAGTCGCTCATTCCTTGGGGTTATGCTGGTGGTCCACAGCTGACATCTATCCCATGTCTAATAATGTCTGTGGAGATTTCTATGCCTATTTGAAAAACAAAAAAGAAGCCCATAGAGGAGACTCTTGAGGAGAGGAGTGAGCTTCATGAATCATCACATCGTTGAGGTTCTTTTTTACAATGACTGCTTCAGTTTTGTTGAACTGGAGCCGCCATTCATGCTCATGTGCGCTCATCTATGTGTATCAGTTCAAATACAGCAGAGCAAGTACAAGAGTTCAGAGCAATGACTATTACTGGCAAAAAAACCGAAACAAAACAAAGAAAAAGATGTAAAAAACAAAAACAAAAAAACGTCAAAATGATGCAAAAATTAAATGAAACTGAGCTATCACTGATACTGAGCTCAGGTTGCTTTTCCCACGCTGTATCACGGCCTGCAGCGTCCTGGTGGCAGAGAGACTAATGCCCAAATCATTACTCCCTGCTCGTGGCTGAAATTAGTTTTAATGTGTATTATATTATTGTGGCATGACAATTTGCCGGAGGGTTTGGCATGAAAGGCACTCGGGCGAACAGATATCTGCATAAGGCTGGCTGTGATGTGTGCCGGTCCTCCGTCTGAGTGGTGCTGGAGAAGACGTGCATTAAGCTATGTCGCATTGATCGGGCATTTTCTCAGTCTTGAGAGACGGTATCGACAGTTTATTGTTTGTTAAGGGTCTCGCAGGTACAATTATGTGCTTGCCTTTGCTAATCGCCTCTGTGTGCATATCTGTGACGGAACAGCTGTTCTGGCCAAGCACACAGCATTTATGAAGGAAAGCTCCGGGGTGTGTGAGTGCCTCTTGGTGATTACTTGGAGGCCGGTGTTCATAAACCTGGCTGTTTAGTGGCCGAGCTGAGATCGCCTGACATCGCTATGCACTCGTTAGCAGCTCCGATTTCCCAATGTTTTGCGTCTGTACGTGTTTTATACACTCTATGATCTTCTGTGGCTGTAATAAAGCCACTGTGCTGCCACTGACAGTGTGCGACTGCATTTAGCCTCAGATTCTGATGGATCGTCGATGAACAGTTCTGGCACTGAGGCCGGGCTCCAACCACACATACACACACACACACACACACACACACACAATCACCCACACATGGCACCATGGATCAACGTAGTAGTCCCCTCTTTTCCATGAATCTTCTTTTTTTCCCCTGATCTTCGTCCTCGCTCACACACATAAACACGACACAAATTCCACCAGGGTTTCACCGGATGACATTTCATAAAAGAAGGTATCTGAGGAGTTCGGAGGGGTTGGTGCTTTTTATTTCCTCAAAACATAACTGCGAGAGTAAATACTGATGGCTGTCATATAAAAGAGTTTTGTTTTTTTTTTCTTGGCAGCAGAGCTGACAGCTAAAAATGCAAATTAAAGTCAATTAACAACACAGGGTCGCATAACAAAATGACAGTTTGTAAAGACCTTCATGCTACACAAATTAAACACAGATTTATATACAAATATTCATACACATGTTACACCCTAAAACTCAGTCGCAAACTCTGACAAATGTTTAATAGTCTACAGACATTTTAATGTAGAATTCCCACATGTATATCTTTAATTAACAACAACTTCCACCTCTGCTTTATGCACTACCCATGCCCGGTTTAGGCTCCGCCAATTCTGATTATGGAAATGGAAACAGTTAATCTATTTGGCTGAACAGATATGGATGCAGATAATGGTCCCTTGGTATACCTGCTGGTGGTCCACAGCTGACACTTGGGGATTAGATCTTGGCTGGTCTGCTCATGACTGAGAACATCAATGCAGATAACACTCAGAATTCCAATTAAAGCAGTATTGTTAAGAAGCAATTAGTAGACTTGCGAGCATTCATTGGTTTTCCCCCGTCAGATCATTTGGAAAATGGCATGCTAACAATAAAAAAAAGCAGAGAAATAATGAAGTAGCACTGACATTAATTAACAAAACTGAATACTGTAAGACGGAGAGAAATGTCAGAAAAGGCGGTCTGACCCCAAATGAATTCTGACTGCCAGTGCCATAACTGGTGCTACCAGTGCAGTAGCTCACAGTTTGAAAGTCAGCCAGCTCTACTGGAAACCTGAAATAGAAACACGTGCAGGCACACTAATAAAAAGTACATGAACTTCCTCATGTATTACTACGTCGCCCATCTATGAGGCCATTTCATCTCTGATCCTGTCCTGCACAAACACAGACTGGAAACACATGCGTACACACACTGCACAGGATCAGATGTACTGTGGTGGAGAACACACACACACACACACACACACACACACACGGCATAACTGTTGCATAATCAACGGGGCTATGAGCAAATATGTCTTAAAAAACACATCCAGCATTCATCACATGCCATTTATATTTAAGCACAATGAATAAAACATCTGGCAGAATCCTGAATGCTCACTCCACATTAAAAATGCAGACGGGCCCCTCCAACAGGTTTTTAATGAGCCTGATTGGTTGGAGGAGCTGCGTGAGTAGGTTTCGTTCGTTCGTGTCATGTTATTTGGACACCTCGGCTCCATTTCATGACATATTTGTATTCAAGCATGGCTGCCGCCGCACGTCTTTGTCAGCAGTCGGCAGCAGGACTCGGCTTTGATTATCAGAGGAAATTACAACAAAAATACATGACAATTATCTTTAAGACGGTAAAGGGAGCTAGATAATTAGAGCTGCTATTCTTACTCATTGTAATTAGTTTGAATGAACTGACATAGCTGTATGGAGCAATGATTCCTGCAAGGGAAATTCAGTCTCACTGCGCAAGGCTACATTAGAATCTGTGGATGTACGTTTCCTTTTAGACAGATTTTAAGGCTGCATGCCTGATGTTGTATATCCTGAGCGGTTAACAGAACTGCATGTGCTAGACTCCGACACATTTACACATAAAAAGCACTTTGGTGGTAATTTATATTGAGGTATGCACCTATGTAATTGCTCACACTGGAAAAACAGCAGAAAATGTTCAGCTTTCAGATCGAAAAGGCCACATTAGATGATGAGGAGCGTTCCAATTCCCGTTGGGAGTGTCCACGTCCATCTAAAAGCAGAGAAATTGTAATGTTAGGTCAAGCATGGGAGAGGGCCCCAACAGGGTCGAGTACAACAAAAACAAATCCCAGTTAGTGAGTGTCGAGGCCGGTGAGATTGAAGCATAGTGTCGACAGCCAAACATGCTAGGTGCAGCAGGGTGCTGTGCTAAACGCTGGCATCAGCATTCCAAGATAATTGTAATGACAAAGCTAATGTTTTTGCAATGTTGAAAAGAGACCGACCTTGAAAGGCCTGTCTTTCTTTATGTAGTTTCCATTAGCAGGTTTTGTCTGTTGATTTGTAAGAAGATTTTTTTCTTTTATTTGATATCATACAATGTACAACATAATGAAAGTGGTTCTCCACATTTAACCCTAACCTGAGGAAGCAGTTGGCAACTTACGCACCCTTGAACCAGATCTTAGCTTCCGTCAAGGGCACTGACCGGAGAACCAACCCAGCACATGTTTTGGGGGTGGGGGGAAGTGGAGCATCCATGAACCCAGGAGCTGTGCATTGAGGCACCAGTGCCAACCACTGTGCTACCATGCTACTGTTGCTATTGCTGGCTATAGTCAGTGCATGTAAAGACGTCCCCATCCAGGTTCATACTAGGGGTATGAAACAATGTTACATTAACAGTAATAGTATCAAATGTGGCTCAACGGTAACTGTCAAGGTGACAAGACTATTCTCCTCTGCTCGTCACCATTATCAGCTTAAGCCTGAAGCATTTAACATTGCATGAATTAGGCTAGCAACAGATTTGTCCTCTGCTCATGACTTAATAAATTATATGTAGGCTTATTATTTAACCCTTTTTCTTTTTATTACGTCACTGACTTAAGTCCCTGTATCTCCTAACAGAATATCATGGTTGAATTTTAGCCTGCATGCTCATCTTTTTTTTTGTCATTAAACATTGTTGAAACATAGCAGATGATATTGTCATAGCTAGAACAACAAGTTGGTGCTCTGCTGACTGAGGTGCTCTGTTTGACTGCTGACCTGTCTGTCCTTCAAAGTCCAAAAAATTGATTTTCACACCCGAGAGAGGAGTAAATATCATCATCTTGATCTTGGATGCTTGCCATTACCTGCAGCCTGCCACTGGCACTCGGACAGACAAGGTGACACAGATGGGCCAGTAAAGCAGCGTCTTAAATGATGACGTGAGCAGATGTTATTTTACTTTGAAATGATGCAATGACTATATCTGATCCGGATCGATGGATCGTTACGCCTCTGGTTCATATAACCTCCTTCACTTTCACAAAGTGTGGGGTCACGTGGCTTGACAGCATCCCTTCCACAACAGATATCAGATGTATTGGGGTACTGCTTACACTGTGTTAACAAACTAAACCAGCGCCAGGGTCAGATAATTATCAGGAAGAGGGGCTTCCTTTAAACGTGGTCATAAATCAGACTTTGCGTCTGGTTTGCTTGTGCCTGCCTTGATTTATAGGTGCTTCTACACTGTACCACACATATTTACACTGTATATTGCAGGCTGTATTATACTTGTTACATCATCCCGGAGCTATTAACGTCTGTACAAAAGGATAGATGAAGTGTGAACGCAAGCTATGCAGCTATAAAGAACTCAGGCATACCACTACAATCAAAAGTTGACTGCTGAAAGAAGTATACCACATTACCAGTGGATGGAGTTCACGAGTGGCGGGGCGGCTGGAAAAGGTTCTCGTGCCATCTAAAACGGGATGAAAACAGACAAACCGACTGATGGCACGGATTCCCACTTAGCGGCACTTTGCTCAACAGCTGAGCGTTTTCGAGAGAGCAAACCATGCAAGGACTGATGAATGAGGAGAGATAAGAAAGGATTATGGGACGGGAGAGGTTTAAAAAAGTGAAAGAGGGTGGAAAGGAGGGATGAAGAGACAGTTAAATGAGCGTTAATAGTTTTATAACTGCACAGGGTGATTCCTGACATGCTTTTAAAGCGGGGGAGCTGGGATGACACATAATATTCAGAGTAATTACATGGTGCCATGGAAGGCTTTTAAATCCTTACCAGCGGTGGCTGACAGCGCTGCACTTGTTTGTCAGACAGAGGGAACATAGGAGCCTGATATTGCGTATCTACACAGCGATGTAGGAGGAGGAAGATTTGAACTGACGCCTAACAGAATTTTTTTTCCCCCCCCATGAAAATATCATCATTGATGAGAAAGTCAGAGTTGTCTTATACAGTGCATTTCTACTACAGAAGATCAGCAGGAGTCAGGCAGAACGCTCTTACAGCTGATACTGTAACAAGTTGAGGGATGTGCGACTAAGTATTAAAAAGGGGGGGCCGAGTATGTAGGTCACAACAATACCAGGGCGATAGTTGTGGTTGTGAGGAGTACAGGGCCCCACGTGCAAGGTCTGGAAATGTCGTGCCACACCGCTGATACGAACAGTAAATGGACAATGAGTATGTCTCGCCTGCATCGTCTCCCTCCCTGACCCTCCTCCCCCGATGTCGACCTCGCAAGAGCCTTTTCACAACTGAAAGTCTGAGTCTGCTGACATGTACAAAGACAACTCGCCTAAAATGTCCAGGACGCGAGCGCTTCCGTCTTGGAGCCAGAGTCCCTGCAGCAGTGACTGAGGGCTGAGGCCGTGATATTGTGGTCCTGCCCGTACACCCACTCAGTCGTGACAACGGCTCAGCTGTCAATTACGTTTCCATTCCATCAAATAAGTAATTCAATCCTCACTTGTCAGAAAAAAATCAGCTTGTTAAGAATGGCCTAAAATGACAGAAATCTATCTTTGGGAAAAACATTTTACTGCAGTCAACCAACATGGGGCAATTAGGATTGTTATGCCCCGGTCTAGAGGGCCTAGGACACGGCATGAACAGGCCCCATCTTCCCCAAATCCCAAGTGGCCACAAACTATGATTTGGTTGAATAATAAGAAAAATGATTTATTTAAAAAAAAATAATTGAAGTGACAAAAATAGATATATACAAGCTGAGCTATGGGCTTCAGGGTGGACTAAGGGCAAAATAACAAACAATAGGTTCCTGCCCAGGAAATAATAAACCTTACCGAATCAAATTTAAGAAAAAACAAATGACACAAGACTTACCTCTCTAACTAAATAAACAGGGAAAAACAATGTCAACAAAACTGGCAGTCCACTCTTACTACTCAAAAGGACTACAGAGCTGAACTGAAGTGTGGCTGGTTGGGAGAGGAGGAGGATAAGGAAGCCTGCTGCCACCAGACGTCTGCCACCTTGGCTCTTTATATACCAGGTGGTATTGTGAGCACAGCCAATCAAGAGCCAGGGCCTGGAACCACTCCACCAATCATAGCACAGCTATGGCACACACCTAGTTGCATAGAAGATTGAAGGCAGAAAAAACACAGGGCGCGCACACTGCACACACAGCAGATTGGCTGAAAAATGACTGCAGTCATAACAGGATGTTTTCGAACTGCAGTAATTCATTGCAGAGGGACTAAGGTAACTATACACCTATAAGTCGTGTCTTCATTACCTACATGATCTGCATCTCCCTGTATTTGCGGTTGATTGGGTTGTAGATGTGTATGTGTCCGATGTCAGCGTGTTGTCCATTCCGTTTCCTCTCTTATCCTCTGTGACAATGCGACTTTTTCACGATCAACTCTTAAAAGGATCGGCGCACCAAACGCCACTCAAACATTTTGGCCGCCTGCTCTCCTCATGTGCTGCCGTGACTCACGTTGTTTTGTTTCTCTGAATTTTTTCCTCCTGACGACAGCCTGCCAGAACCTCCTGTCCAAAAAATGTTTTCACACTATGACACCAACCGAACCATTGTTCGAGTTGATCTGGACTGAGAGCTCCTCTTTTTGTCTGTAGGACCGGACACACCTAATCGTGAAAAGGCCCTAAATCAAGTGTCAACCCTTAATCCATGCGTTGAGATACTCTTCCCATGAGGCCATGTGTTTCCTTTTGCAGTCAGTGTGCTGTATGTGAAACAAGCAAGCGGCCCAGCTGTCACGCTTCTGTGGTGTTAACTGTCGATAGCGGCTCGCTGTGACTGAGGAACAGGACACATCGATGCCTGCCAGGACAAAGATGACT
>JARJLU010001815.1:0-23691 GCA_030272975.1 Sparidentex hasta | reverse complement strand
TATATTAGAGTTACTGCAGTGCATAGATTTGTCTGCCTGAAAGTAATGTCCTCTGTACAAGACTCGGGTGAAGCAAGTAAGAAGATCTCTCTGAAACATTTATTTAACATTGAACTTTAATGAGGGGGAGGGTTAGAGGGTTGTGTGTGTGTGAGTGAGTGTGAGAGAGAGAGAGAGAGAGAGAGAGAGAGAGAGAGAGAGAGAGAGAGAGAGAAGAGGGAAGAGAGCCTTCTTGCTGCATAGATGAAAATTCATGCAAAATTCATGGCCAGGGGAGAATCTGACACTACTGTCGAGGGACAGGAGGTGAGGACGGATGAGAGAGCCATGGAGTGGGATGGGAGGGAGATGAAGAGGAATGGATGGAGGATAATGTGGGTGGATATAGCAGAGGAGGAAGAGGAGTGGGTGGACAAGGGGCAGCATCGATAAAATGCAAAGTGCAACAGAAGAGGAGAGAAGTTAATCCGGCGAAGACAGTGGTGGGGCAGATGTCTGTCAGAGAGCGTTAGTGTCGGATGCAACAGTGGGGAAATGCATCGCTCACATGTATTAACCATCAACCAAGTTTGACAGAACATTAGAACGAAGAATGTTGTTTACTGTTTCTTTCATACTTCTGTATTTCAAGCCAACTGGGAGAAGTTGTAGACATCAGAAATTCAAGATACCTCTGAGTGGGAAGCTGCAGCGATATAACTGCACCAGATTTGATCAAACGGACAATCAGAATCTGAAAATGACTTAACTTCGACCTCCGAATGTTTTATCTAAAACATGTATTACGGCTCCACTCCGCTCTGTCACGGCTTAGCCACAGCAGGTTCTATATCTGCCGGATGCCCGAGCACGATGCACCATTTCAGCTGAATTCAGCACAGAGCAGACAGGAAGTCACACCGAAACAGCAACATAACATCTGCCAGCACAAAAATCTTAAAATAAGAGACAAATTTAAGCACTTCTTCTCATCCTTTAGTTGGGAGCACCTCATGTTGTGTTCATAACACATAAGTATCACTGCGGTCCTGCACAATTTAGTAATCATGAACAGGACTCCTCGGTTTCACAACTTGAGCTGTTTGGCGGTGCCGCCCCATGCTGGAACAACTTACTTTTACTAAAGTACTGTACGAAGGTTTGAGATAATTTACTCAATTATTCCCATTTTTGTTACTGCATACTTCTATTCCACTACATTTTGAAGGAAAATAGTGACTCCAATATATTAGGTTGATAACCAGAGCTACCATGTATTAATTTAATGCATGCTTCATCAGAACCCTAGTCATGCATTTTAAAATTAATCTATTTCATCGGCAGTCGGATAAAATAAAACATGATTAAGATCATCAGAAACATCGGTCAACTCCTAGTACACCAACACATCATCCTTAAAAAAACTGAATAGGTCAATTGAAAGTGATTACCGAAACAACATATATCACTGTGTAAAATAAATACATAAAATAAAAATAATGACTGTGCAGCATTAACCAGACCTTCATTATACTGTCAGAGTTTAGTTAGGTTAAAAAAATAAAGGTTTAGAGGAAAATAATAATAATAATAATAACAATCACTTATGTAACTTCTGTTACAAACGTACTTACAGGTGTCAGTGTTGTAACTAAGCTGCTTTAATTTTTCCACTTACATGGTCGTTTTTCTGATGAGGGAGGTATCTTTTAAACTGTCAACACCATGAGTCCAACAGTGCAATGCAGCTTTACAAAACCTGTCGCCTACATTGCCCACAATGCAACCCAGACACTGAGAGACATCACTGAGGGCAGTTTATCAGATTGCATGCAGCCTCCTCTGCAGCCATCAAAATCTTATTCTTTAATTGAACTTGTTTTTTTTTTTTTTTTTTTTTTTTTAATTAACACAACTGTCTCTTATTGTTATATTCGTAGTCTGATTATTATGCATTTATTCATTTTTGTTTAATTAATCTATATATTGATGAATTAATTTCTGGATGTTTTCTCTCCCACTCTCACTAAAGCTATGGCTTAATCTTCCAACCAGTGATCAGACAGCACCTCTGGCTCAGCCGTGGTAGTCTTGAGCTGTCGTAGCTTTAATAAATACTACACTGTCATTATTCCTCCAATCAGTCCTCCACTGATTCAGGACGGCGATACTTTAACATAGCCAGAGTCATGATAGACAGTAAATGAATAGACAGACAGACAGACAAACAGACAGACAAACAGATAGATAGATAGATAGATAGATAGATAGATAGATAGATAGATAGATAGATAGATAGATAGATAGAACATGTTGCGTCAGAGCCAGAGCTAACCTCTTTTTTTTTTTTTTTCCCCCACACATTCTTACTTGTCAAAAGTTGATATCAACTTTAACCAACAAAAAATAAAATGCAACAACTCACACGTAGCTTAGAGGCTGTAGTTTGTCAGGCCTGTAGTGACTTATGTAGCCTGGAGCCTCTAGCCTAGAGGAGGGTTAGAGAGGTCTGGCAAACATCATTCTAACTCTATTTTCAAGTTTGTTTTTTTGTTTTTTAATGTTTAAACTCATATCACTTATTTTAAAGTAACATCTTGTAATGTAACGCGTTACTTACAAAGGTAACACTATTCAACACTGAAATGTAAACCAAATGGTAAATATATAATCTTTCCTTAATTTCTTTCTTTCACTTTCACTCTTTCCCTCTCTTTCCCTGCGTGCTCATTCAGAGAAGATAAAGAAAAATCACGTCATCATATTTATTGAGCATTATAGGGCTTGTGTCCAACCTGTGGCCTTTCACTGCATGTAGTAAACTGCATACAAATGTAACTTGCACAACACACATAGTGTATTGTCGAAAATAATTAACAATTACAGATTACTTTATCTTAAAGTGTTATCTTGAAAATTAGTTCAGAAGGTGCAGGACTTTTTTGAAAAAAAAAAGGTTGTCCTTTTTTTAATGAGTGAAGCCAACGTATTTCTTTTTCTTCTTTGTGTAACAAATTTTAGTTATAAATATCTTAGTTTTTACATGTGCTATGGGACAGTACACGACCACAGTCAGAGGCATAGACCTACAATGCATAGAAGTAGAAAAATTTTACAAGCAACATATGTCAACCATAATGTTGACATGCAATCGGAGGAGTCATGCAAAAACTTGGCAACACACAGCAAAAGAAGAACATATGTATAGGCTAGACTAAAAGTAAATAAAACAGTAAAAAACAATATGCAGGGCAGCTATTGTTGATAAAGTTGGTTTGAGGACAAGTGTTTGTGTATGAGTGTTTGTACTTATAACTCAAAAGACGAAGGACGGGTGAGAAAATAGTCCAATGGATAAATGAATGAACAAATGGGTTAAAATAGCACAAAGGTCAGAACAACACTGAAGTCAGCACCTGTGGGCATGATCTGTTCTGCCGTGGATGCACCAGAGCACGGACAGGGGTCAGCTGGGCTGGACCCGCTCCTCAGTTGTTTTCGGACTAATCAGCTTCGGGACAAGTGCAGTAGTGCCTGCACATCTATGACCCCTTTCAGAGAGCCTGCTCCCAAACACTTTGGCCTGAGATGGCTGTATTGGGGCCTGGAGGTATTTTTAAGTGTGTTTTTAGTCCAGCAATCTGCCTGCCCTGCACTCCATCACTCGAGACTACCAAAGTCGTGGTTGAGCCAGAGGCGCTGTCTGATCACTGTTTGGATGATTTAGTGCAACTTAATGAAAACTGACGAAGTAAGACGAAAAAAAAAAAAAAATCATGTATAAATGAATGATCAATAAAGTAAATTAAACAAAACAAAACAAAACAAAACAAAAAAAAAAGCTTGTGAGTGGCAAAGTTGCACTGTGGGTAATGTAGGGGCCAGGTTTTGAAAAGGACAAAGAATGTGTTGAATAAAAAAAAGGTGATATCTGGGACTGTTGTTTCCAGTGCGATCATTTGTTCTCTAAACCACCATAGCCTCATACGTAAATGACTTAATAGGGCAATTGTCTGTTTTATCCCAAGTTGCCCTTTAAATTAAGAAACAGTAACCTTTATGCATCTCGACCAGCAATGATAGATCTGTGGAATGAGTTTCATTTCACAGGGATTAGTGAAGAGAAACTCAGTTTGTGTGATCTTGCCTGTCTGGCGTGGTGTTTCGGAGTTACTGACTTCACTGGCAAAAAGGATGGTAGTTGTTATTTTGAAGAGTTGTCATATGTGAATATGAATGAGAGAATGATGAGTAAGTGGATGAGCGGGCATTACACCATTTGCACATTGATAGAGCATCCTCCATTGGTAGGGATGTAGAACTGATGAATGGTGCCTAAAGATGATCAAAGATAAAGTTAATGCAGGTAGTATTTAAAAGGATCTATTGGCAGAAATTCTAATATATTCCTAATTGTGTGTATAATCACCTGAAACTATTAACCTTTTTTATACCTGGGATTGAGGCTTTTTATATCTACAGGGGGAGAGGGTAGTCTTCTATGTTCAGGACTTTTATAGTCTTTTTTCTATTGTAGGGCAGGGTGAGAGGAGGGGTGTTCTGTTAGTTACAATCTGCAATTGCACAGATAAACTGTTTGTTATTGCCTTCAGTCTTTTCATCGTAATGTTTTCAGACAGGAGTACTGAGAGATTATGTGTATTTTTAAAATTGAGTAGGACTGTTTTCTTACTGACTGTTAGGGTGGCCGAGTGTGGTTGAGTGGTTGTTTAGCTGGAGACAGGTCATGTGGACCGCAGCAGGGAAATGAACCCCTAACCTTCTGCCCTGCTCCACCTCCTCAGCCGAATCAGAGGAGTGAGATTGCTGTCTGTTGTCAACAGGAGTTTGTATATTTTTGAGGAGGATTTAACATTTGTTGAGGGTTGCTGAGTTGATCAGTCAGTAAAGGTGCTATAAAGGTAGTTTGATACAGGCTGAGTTTGAATTATAGATTTATAATGTGTGTAGAGTGTTGCACAAAGCTGTTACCGCCCATTTCCTACCTTTGTCTTAGTGCGGTATCAGTAAGTGGTCTTCAATTCAATGTCACAGATAAATATAAGATATAATATAATAATGGTGTAAATGTATTTGGGATCTGTGGATGTCTGTTGAATTAGAGTCAGAGTCACAGCTGTAAAAAGGGTTTTTGATTAAGTCTTATGATAATAATTCCTGGCAGTCTTATTGTTCAGAAGCCAGCCATGGGTGCTGTGATTGTTGGTTCCCTTTGAGTTGTTTTGTAATGTACAATAGATGGGTTGCAGAATGAAAAAAGAAATCTGAAATTCGGGCTGTTAGAAAGTCATTAATATTTGAGAGGCAGTCCCCACAGACATCTATTGTGTTTATATCAGTGAATATACACGGCACAAACATCATTAATATTTAAAAATGCTCTGTAATACACACTCAAACAGTATATAATCCCATTATGATGACATGAGTTGTTTATGATTTGTTATGAGTTTAACATTTTAAAGTCTACGGAGGCCTATTTAGTCTAATTACTTGCTAATTTATTCATCTAGCACCTGTAACTAAAGCTCCATAGAAGTTCTGAAAAAGCCATGATCAAGCTCATTACAATGACATGCATTATTTATGTACTGTAAAATATTAGAAACATGCGCTGGCATGTTTCTAAACACCATTCACTCTATTTGCATCTATTCAAGTCAACACATTCTCATTCCCATCTTGTCAGGGACAAACGCTTTGTCAGCGGCCTTAAGTCTCTGTGACACTCTACCATTTTCCTCAGGTATCAGTTTCAACTGAATGGTCAAGTGAGCAATAGTATGTCATATGCAACATACGGTTTCAAATTAAATCTTGCTGGCCAACAGTTCCGTAGTATGACATTTTATGAATCTTGGATTGTTAACCTTGTTGCATTTGCAGTTTAGGAGATTGTTGTGAGGTTGCGTTTAGGAGATTACGAGATTAAGTTAAGATTATATTTCGGGTAAAACTGACTGAATTCAGTCTCCTAACATGGGTGATGGAAGCTTATTTAAGGACAGTAATGCATTGTTGCAGACTAAGGACAGTCTGCAACAATGCATTACTATCTATAAGATCATGTTTGCAGAATCACTGTCCTGTAAGAGCCACATCTGTAAAAATTCAAAACTTTTCATGGGGTCAGAAAAACTGTTTTCCGTGTTGTGACAATGCATTTTCCAACTGCAAAGAAGGCATAAATATTTAATTTTCACTTTTAATATGTTTGTAGGCAACTGCCACAACCTGCCTTTGGCTGCCAGAGACACTGTAGGTTTGTATAAGCAACTTTTTGTAGTTATATCCGGCTGAAAAGATTTAATGTTACATTGCCATAAGTGGGCTATGTTTTTAGTCAGGTAGGATGTTTTTTTTTGTTTTTTTTTTATTTTAAGCCATCTCCATAAATAATTCCTGGCGGCTGACAGCTGCAGCACAGCACATGTGGGGGAAAAAAGTATGACATGCATGTCTTTCTTACTTTTTGTCATGGGTGATCTGGCGATGGATTAATCTAAATTATGTAATTATATCACTGGTAGGAACTGGTAGGAACTTCCTACTCTATATTTTTGCAAAAGACAGTCACTGTGTGTGTGTGTGTGTGTGTGTGTGTGTGTGTGTGTGTGTGTGTGTGTGTGTGTGTGTGTGTGTGTGTGTGTGTGTGCGTGTGTGATATTTTCTAATATTAATCATGATATTTTATTCTATGGTGAAAAGATGCCTCGTAAAGACAGGCAAGTTAAAGAGAGAGAGAGGAGGCTGTGTGATGCAGCTAGAGACACCAGATCCCTGACCAGTGACGCAGCAAAGGGGAGAGGTGGTCAGACCTTCTTTCATTGGCAGTTGAGACAAATGTTCCAATTAATCACAGTGATGTCACAGTTGTTTCTTCCGGACGAGGCCGACAGAAAGTTTCTGGTGCAGAAGAGAAATGTGTGAATGCACAGTCTATTGTCTACAAGATGCTATATTGGCTCCATGAAGCTTGATTGAGCTTGCAACACATTCAGGAAACGATAACGAACTAATCAATGATAACATATGCATTTTGACTTGGTGGGTGCCTCACTGTTCCGATTGCATTAAAAAATAAACAAAAAAAACAAACAAAAAAAAACAAAAAAAAAAAAAAAACTTTTTTGGGTTTTTTTTTGTAATATATCTCCTTGCTCACACTATTGCAATCTATCATAATATACTGAATTGAACACACTGTTTATAATCACACTGTTCATATTTGCACATATTATATATATGCAAGCCTTTCTATTTCTTACCTTTATATTATATTGCCTGCCTATATTATATTTTTTGCTGTTATCATTTACTGATATATTGAACTGTCATTTGGCTGCTGTGACACACAAATCTCTCCGTTTGCAGGACTAATAAAGGAATTCTGATTCTGGTGCTAATTCTGTACCATCACCTATACTGATGATAACACCTGCACCTGAATACAAATGGGTTAACAGCTGGAAAGGAGAAGTAGATTACCATCCCCTACAGTACAGCAGAGTGTGCGCTAAAAGCCTCTAGCTCAACAGTTTGTGGACTCGAGTAAAGACAAATGACCGTACTTATGCACTATATGTAGAGTATTTGGTTTGGGACAAAAAAAAAAAGAAACATCACCTGCCTTCGGCCTTTAGAGACACATCACACTTAAGATAGCATCTTCCATATAGATGCTGAGGCACCGTGGATCATACGTTTACATATTGACTGGGGAAAACAGCAAAAACAAGACATTGTTATTCTGAACTCATTGATGCCTTAAGAAATAGACCATGTGTTCACAAAGGCATGTTTTTTTTTTTTTCTTCCTAATTGGCAAATTAATTATCTAATAATCTCATTAGCGAAACTGGCTACGTTGAATACGTCACAGTGATTATGGATATGAGGCAGCTTACGTGCCTTATAGTGGGTAATGTGACGCTCGAAGATGCTGCTCTAATTTTACTTTGCTTGAATTTGGGGGGGGGCAAAGACGTAATGTAGAGATGGAGCAGCAAACTGTTTGTGCTGCTCTGTCATTAACTGAAGCATGTCAAAGTGAAAATGTTGGGGAAAAACAAAGCCTTCTGATTCCACCCAGGACCCATTTTTGCCACCATCCATCAAGTACAAGCAGTTCATATTTTCCTGTCACTGCTTCCCCCCCCCTTACCCCCTGCCTGCTTCATTCGGCAATGACAAACATGTTGCCAGTGATGAGTCCCTTTATTTGTGTTCTTGTTTGATCTGGGAGTCGAAGCTTTTCCTTTTGTTTTGTTTTTGCTTAAGCACTGAATGAGCTGTAGACATGAAGTGGCAAAAATATGTCATCAGGCACATCAAGGGCCAAGCAGCAATATCACAAGAAACTGTACCAAGCTCTCTCAAAATCTTCTCTTTTTGTAATCCATCTGTCACCTGTTTGTTTCAATCATTTTAGTTTCATCTGTTTGTTGTTCTTTCATAGTAATGTGCGAGCTACCTGGGTACAATTCAGGTGAGCACAACAGCTGGAGGCACGTCTTCATGCAACAGTTTCTTTTTGTACCAGTTCCTCTGGCTGCAGAGCTTCAGACTCAAGCCCACCCGGGACCCATAGCGGAAAAAGCACATGCATGAATAGCACTTCCATTTCAATAAACAACATTTACATGCCACTGTATGCTGTTCTATTCTATTATTGTTTTTAATCATGCAATTGCTGCACTTCCTTCAGTAACGTCTACCCAAGAGAGCTATAGCCAGGCTTTTAATGTTGGTTTCTCTGAAGTGCGGCCTGAATATCTAAGCTGTATTTACAGTAACCTTCATTTCAACCGTCTAAAATGGGATTACGACCTCTCTGTCAGGTCGGGGTTTAAAGGGGAAGACTATGGAAAGGGGAGGTGGACCCAAACACAGTTACACACGGAAGGCAAGGGTATGGGGAACAAAAGGTGAGCTTTTATTTAACTAAAGCTGAAGGATACAAAAACCAAGGATGTCCGGTGCCAAAAAAAACAGACAAGAGAACAAAAGGCAAAGTAGCAACTAAGGCAAAAATGCTAGACAAACTGTAAACAAAAAGCAAAGTTTAAATCAAAGAATCAGAAAACCAGAATCCAAAATTCAAAGAACACATAACATGGAGGGACTGGAAGGACATGACAAGACATGACATGATAGGAACAGGAGGCAGACGCAGAGAGAGACAACGAACGGAAAAGGAGTGAAGGGAAAACACAGACTAAATGCACAGATGCTGATGAACAGACGAGAAACAGGTGAGGAGAGAGAGGAGGGAGGAGGCCAGGTGAGGTAACGAGGGGGAGGAGCACATGAGAAAACATGAAGGGAACAATACAACAGACAGAGGGAGACAGAGGGGAGAACATAGGAGACACATACAGGACACAGAGGGGGATGGACAATCAAAACAACGACACAACAAGACACGATACAAAGACATATATCTAAAATCAGAACATAACAAAAGACATGACTCTACAGACATGACACTCAACATGCACAACACACATAGCTGTGTAATTATTTTGATGATTTGTTTATTTGTCAGGTGAAACACAGACAATATTGACTATCAGGAGTTTCATCTATATTGACCCTCTGTTTTACATGTGTTACCTTTTTTATCACCATCAAATCAAATGAATCAAATAGCATCATCTTTGACCCCAATTAAGAAGCTGCATTCAAATTTCTCAGTTCAGAGGCAGTATTGTAAATCCCGGTACAATATCATGTAGACGTGAACATTCACTTATAGTCTTTAAATTGACAGTGAAAAAAAAATGTACACACTCTTGTACCAGCGTTCTCAACGGTGACCATGGATGCTTTTAAAACGTCTTTTCAGGGAAACCTGCTCTCTGTGTGGTGAATCAATCAAAACAAAGCAGAGGTTTTGTGGGATCTAACCTGTTCTGCACAGTAGTCTGTAACACAGCAGCATCTAAACATATAATACACATCATTTTTTTTTTCTGTGGACTGACCAACGTGGCGGCTCACGTGGAAATTGATTTTCACCTATCCATGTGATTCGGTCATATGTGTCTCGGCTCTATCATTTCAATATTTTAACTGTTTTGCGGTCCATTATCACACCCCCATTACAAGACAGAGAAGACTTGCATACTGATGCTCAAACTGAGTGCCGAGGCTGCATGATGATTTCACTTGATATCCGGGGACATGGTATGAATTTTTCATCAACTTCTTGGAAAAAAAAAAAAAAAGATTATCAAACATGAGGCAGAGTTAGAGGAAATGCCTCTTTCAGTAATTGGATTTTGGTAAAAGGAGGGGGATTTAACTTGTGATCAGTTTTCTACATTACTGCTCATCAAAGTACAGAAGTGACAGCAACTGCTGCAAACTTTGGGGCTGTCGAAAGATTAGCTTTTCGCATCGCTTTTAGTGGATTGTTAGTGAGGTATCTATGGCAACAAGGAAACTAAGATTCTATAGATGACATAAATGTTTAATCATGTTTAAGACCATTGATTCCAAACACCAGTCATGCATACTTGGCAGAGATTTATGGTGATGTACTGTATATCCGTGTCTCCATGATGTACATTTTCAGCGATGCATGACGTACAATCCTTTCTTTTGGAAAAAGAAAAACAAAAAAAATGATGATGATTGACACGGGAGAGTGACATCACACGTTTTGGTTCAGGTTGTGAGGGGACGGTGGCCGGCATGCACATCTCTCCACGCAAATGTGCTGGAAGTGCTCGCTGTGCGGAAGGTGATTCAGTATTTCCCCTGCTGCTAGAGATCCGCCACGTTTTGATTCATACAGACAACGAAACAGCAGCAGCTTACATAAAACGCCATGGGCCAGCGCGCTCAGCTCCTCTTCTCAGAATAGCCAGACAGCTCTTGCTCTGGGTGCAGACTGGGCGAAGTCAACGCAGCAGCCTCGCTGCTCATGGTGAGCTGTTTTCTCTTCTATTCTGTTCTGTGCTGGACTGTTACTATGCATAACCATCGGCTCTGCTTCTCACAGCAGTAGGTGTTAAGTTATTTTTTGTTTGGTTGCTGTTGTTTTTTTGTCTTTCCCTCTTGGTAAATAACAGGTGGTGTTGTGTTTCTGTGCCACCTGTGCGCACTGATGGATAGTGATGAACCACTGCCCCGTGACGCACTGATCGAGTGTGGACTGGTTATCATTTAACATGAAATACAATGTGGGGTACAGACCACATCCTACCTCACCCCTATCCCAAAAGTGATAGCTCCAGAGGTGAAACCTATATGAGATGGAACATTAGTTATGTAGGATAACCCCCTGATTTGAGCATAGGAAAAGCTAAATGTGGGTCCAGACCGGGTTCCTTTAAAGTAGGTATATTTTTCACATGTTCAGGTCCATTCTACTACAATTAAAAGGTTACTAGAATAACTTCACATGCCATGTTAAAAAAACAAAAAAAAAAACAAACAAACAAAAAAACCCCAAAAAACTAACTAATCACAGATAAAGTTACTGTTTCTTTTCACGCATAGCTATATCATTATCTATGAAGTAAATGTACATACAACAGCAACATACATGCCAAGCCTAACCCCGGGATTCCACCAGATATGTGTCTGCTGCATTACGGCTCCGCCATGCCAGCAGAGCTGATAGGTTTCACTCTGGTCTATGTGTTAACTTCCACTGGGTCCGCTGCGCTGCATATCTGCTCCGCATAAGGCTCATCCCTGAGGTGAGCAGCACCAGGCAGAGAGGTACTTTGTGGCACAAGTAGTGTCTTGTTCTCCATTCATCTTCCCAAGTCCGATCCCGCACACACCCCGCCATCGCTTGTTCTCCCAAAGTCTCCCACCTGAATGCACCCGAATTGGTAGCCTGCATCCACAAGAGCCAAAAGCACAGTAGGGACAGTCTTTTTTTATAATTGAAATACTGGCAACCGGACAGGTTTGGTGCTTGGATAGCGACATGTTTTCGGTCAAGTGCTCCCAGGCAGGTTGGGAAGTTCCATTTTTTCCCAGAAGCGTTGTGCAACCTCCTTCCAGGTGTCTGGGGTTGGCCTTGGTAGGAACTCCCTCATCATTCCCTTTTCAATGGCTGCACAAACCATATGGACAGAGTTAATTACTGCTGTGTGACCCAGGTGTGACCCACTGAAAACGAGGCTGATCAAGGAGTCCCCAGAGGCCAAGTTCCTGTAAGGTAATTAACCAAATAATTTTTTTTTTTTTTTTTAAATAAAAAAAAAAACAAACATAAAGGAAGATAATTTTATTAACATGGCTTTTTATTTGTTTCAGTTGAGTGGAGGACACTGAGAGATGGTTTTGAAAAAAAAAACAAAATAGCAAGCGGCTTTGTGGGAGGATCTGCTAAAGAATGGAAATACAAAGACATCATGTCCATTCTTTTGCCCCATCCACAGAAAGGTCTGTATGACAAGATTTAACAGTGATAACATAAATCAAATTTTGCCTTTTTTTTTTTTTTTTTTAAATGTATTGTTCAAAAAGGAACATCAGTGCTCCTCCATTTGAAGAAGAGAGGTCCCGCAACACCACTTTCTTTTTGTGGCTCAGGTGAGTGGGCCAGCACCAGTACAGTGCTTAGACCACCATCTGTGACAGTGCAAACACAACCCACTACTTCTGGGGAGACGGACAAGCCCCAGAGGTCCCGCAGCCCCAGGCAGACACAAGCCGGTACAAGCAGGGGCATCCAGCAGCCATCTATGGACATTGAAGAAAACCTACTTTTCCGCTCTTCAGGAACCACATCCGGACACCGAAACAACGCTCGATGAGTTGTATTATTTTACACTAAGCCTTGTCCCTCTTCTTAGTAAACTGGATCAGGCAGCAAGCCAAATTCTGTTGTTTTGTTTTTTTTTTTTTTCAAATTCCTGGTGAACCTTGACAGCAGCACTTGCACCCCAGCATTCACCCACACAACCTGTTTGTCAGCCTGCCCAAACTCTGCCCAACCCCACTTTAAGATGCCCTAGGCAAGGAAGCTTCCTTACCCAGCCACCCCGCCCCACCAACCCAGCAGATGAATTCAGGGTTGTTCATCGAAATGCTGGCATCCAGCGAGGACCCACAGTGGGACAAGAGTGCCACTTCACAGACCTGTGAAACCACATTGTCTAATGAATATAGTTGTTTGCTGTGGTTTTGTATTTCTATTGTAATATTTGTACTACATAACTTTTACCAGTACATGTATATTTTCTAAATGAAACGTGTTTTCTTAAGCTTGTGGTCAGTGATTTATTGTCTATAAAATGTAAAGCCTACCTCAGTGTAACAGCCAGTCTGCTTGGGTTCTATGGCAGCTCTGTAGTTGGTAGACTGCCTGGTGAGTTCATGGCCGATGAATGCTTGGAGCTCATCCATTTGCTCTGCACTCATGTGGAAATAGCGATGATGGCATTGACTGTCCAGCCTCTGTTCAGCCACAAGATTATAAAAATCCCCTTGTTAATGCCTGCGCTGTTTCAGTGGATTGACCCAATGCAGGCTCCTTCTCCTCCTACCCCTCCTCCACAGTCTTGCAAGTAGGAGAAGTCGGGCCGTTGTTCTCCTCTTAGCAGACACTAACATAAACAGAATTATTTTGAGAATGACTACATTATTATTGTGTAAAAACTACAACACACTCACTACATTATTTACCCTCATAACGGACAGTAAACTGCAGCGATTTTAGTTAATGTTTTGCTGGTGTAGTTTTATCTCTTCTCTGTTGACTGTAGCTAAAAAAAGGTGGCTAGGATAACAACAACAACAATAGGTAAACTTTATCAACAATGCACTTTCTAAACAGATAGAAAATCTAACAGAAACACTAAATAATTTAAGAGCATTTAGATATAAACTGCTTACCCCAGAGAGACAAATCCAGAAAGTCCACCCTTCTTGTACTCCTTCGTTGAGAACACTGACCTTTTGTCTGTTTGTTGTTGTGTTTATAACACATGCCTTTAACTGCGGTCTCACGTGATTATGTAATTGTCGCAAGAACTCGTCAGCCTCACGACTCCATTTGTTCAGCAGTACTGCGCCATGGCAGACTCAAAACTCAAAACTTGACTAACTCTGATTATAACATAACCCCAGCATTGCTCGAGACTGGGAGTACCCTCATTAGCCAATCAACAGCTTAATATTATTGATCTATTCTATCGCAGCTTTCATATTACTTGCATTGTCCCCTAGAATAACATGCACTTTTTCCAGAGGGACTGCCCAGTGATTCAACATCTGTAATGGAGGCTGAGATTTTAGCTTGGTTGTGTGAACCCCTGCACTTTTTTAACCTGAAGGACCGCACTACAGAGGCCATGTGTATCTGAGTCAAGCCAGTGTGTCAGCCACTGTGAGGCTTATCAGCAACATCGGGCAGACGTCTGAAGTCTAAATATCTGTAGTAAAGCTCAGGGTTGGAACTCCTTTTAACTTCTCAGCTAACTTGGTTGACACTGGGTTGTATAGTTCAGGTAGCGCAGTCTGTGATAAGTATCTCCTGGATGGTTAACTACACCGTGGCTGCAAGTGTTCAATCAGGCGGTGAAATCCTGTGTTTTCCACCACTGGAACGGTTGGTAATTGTGTACGATGAAACTGAGCAACTTCTTGGTAATCCCTTTAGCTTTCATGTTGTCTGCTGGGAGTTCACCTTGCTTTTGGAATGACTCCTGAGTGATTCCTGAAGGCTCCTTTCATCGTTCTGCCCCCTGGCTAAAAGTTTGTTGTGCTTTTTCACATGGTGCTTTTTTAAATGTTTAATTTAGTTACTAGTGTTGTACATCGCGAGGGAGCTTCTGCCTCTCCGAGTAACGGCTTTGCAAACATTGCATTTTTCCATCTTGTTTTGCAGTGTTTCCAGTGTAAAATATTTTGAAACAGCAGACATGTTTGCTAGCCAAAGTGCTGCTAACTGACTGCAAACTGTGGAATGGATTTCCAAAACAGAGGCGTGTCTCATAACTCTGTGTCTCGTTAAGCCACGCGGCTGTTCAGGAAATCCATTCCACAGATTGCAGCCAGCTAGCATACTAGGCAGGAATCACTTGTGGAGTCATTTCAGCAGACAACGTTAAAACACAGACATGGCTCATGGATTGGTTGGTTGGATCGGAAATTTCTGATCTGTGAATTACGATGGTATCAGACCCACTACCGATACTAAAACGGATCGGCCCCATCCCTGACTAATACCACATAACAGTAATAAACATACAGGTTAAAGCCAGGTTGCAGATTGCCAGTGTGGCTTTATTCTTGAGTTTGTACAGTTTCTAGATTAGTCCCCAAGTAAAATACACCTGCACACAATTCAGTATTCAAGTCGTTGTGTCTTTTCTGTCATATTTCCATCATATTTCATCATATTTCCATCCTCAGATGGGAGTAGATGAAAACTATAGTGTTGATTTTAGCAGCCAGCAACAGAGCAGTTCCTTTGTTTAGTTGTGTACTGGCCCTCATCTTGTTTAAAATATCCTGCGATGTCATGCTCACTTAAACGTGTTCAACTTAACGCTAGGCCTAGCTGTCCAACAGCATTTGGGATAAAACTAATGCCGTACCCAGCTCTCAAGCCATTGGTGAGGACATTGAAAATTCTTTATGGTGCACAAGCGAGATAAATGCACTCATTTGAAATCAGCTGCGCCTGTCAATTTTGAAAGAGTAACACCCAATAGGGAACCTCCAACACTCTTCTGCACTCCTGTCAAAAACTCTGCCTGATCCACAGATTACTTTGTTGAGAAGAGCTGGGAACATGATTTTATATGAATGTCTTCCGCAGGTCCATTATCATGCAGCTTGCAGTGTAAATGATTTGTTGATTTCTTTTCAGACATTAAGCTCTTAAGTATGAAGAAAACACCACTTGACAGTGACACATCATGTTGTTGTGGCTGTTTGTTTCATGGCCAAGAGGGCCTCATGGAAACTCCTGGTAGGATAACGATGTGTGTTCCAACATTTTAATTAAGTCTCAAGGTCTGAATCCCATAAATACTCAATAAGAGTGAGGTGAAATGGGGCTGCGGTACAAATGTGCTGGTGACACTATCAAGTCATCATAGACCAGGAACATTTTCTAGCACTTTGTTGGATCAATTCAGCCGGTGAGCCGAGTGGCTAACTAAAGCTTATACACTCATTGTAGCCAAACAAACTTAAGTTCATAATCTCACCTGCTAACAATTTTTAGGAACAGAGAGGTGTGTTTAATTCCCCTGAGTATTTGTGACAGGCTGTCATTGGATTCTTTGTGGGATTTACAAACAGATGTTGAGAATTATTTATCTTTTTTGAAATAAGCTTGTCAAACTGGGTTAATTAAAATGTTTGAAACCCAAGGGCAGACTTATTATTGTGCATTATTATTAAACGTTTCCAAACTTTTTTTTATTTTTTTTTAATTATTATTATTATTATTATTTTATTTTATTTTTTACATTGAGAATGTTGTCATGCTGCTTAAAGTAACATCCCAGCTGGGGTGATCATGACCAAAATAAAAATCAAACGTTCAACCGGTAAAAAACCTCTACTGATGGCCTTTACCTCCCCTTCCTCATCATGAATGCAGATAAAAAAGGTCCCCAAAAAGTCCCCAAAAAAGGCTGCATACATCCTGTTTTGACGTAGGCAGATGGCACAGACTGGATGTTTTTTTTTCTTTTTTTTTCTTTCAGATAAGCTTGTTATAATTGTGATAGGAATCTAGAAGATGCAAGTCAATTAGTTGAATCAGTAATGACTGACCGATTACCCAACATGGACAACAGTAAGTGAAAATCTCTATCCTTCTGTTGTGTTGTATAACAGGAATGTCAGTTTTGATTCTGGCAGCCCGACACACAAAAAAACAAAGAGAATGCAAAATTCTCTCAATGAGACATTAAGGACTGCAAATATATAATTATTCAGTGCTGAATTTAACATGCATTAACAGATATATGAGGAAATGAAAGAAAGAGCTACCTGATTTTGTGTGTGGATAAAATGAAGAAACACCATGTGAGACAAAATCATATTGTTCAATTGACTAATTTCAAGCCATTTCCTTCAGTTTAACATTGCTTTAACGGCTGAAGTCAAACCCCTATGGAATGTTAATTACTCTCATGTTGTTCATTAGAACAGAAATGCGGCAGTATAATATGCGTTTGTACTTTTTTCAAGGGGGCACAAGGGTACATGTACTTTGCATCTTCAAGCACACCTTGTCACATCGTGGTGAGGTTGTCTCGTCTTGGTATCTGTCTCGTGAACTTCCTGTTTTATTTTGAAATTTACTCTCCTTTCGTTTCAGGTCACTTACCCTTCCTCCCGTGTCCATGGTCTGACGTCATCCCTAATCCCTGATTGTTTCCACCTGTGAACCCCTTCCTCATGTGTATAAAGTCTGCGTCTTCCCCTGTCTCTGTGCCAAAGTATTTCGTCTTTATGTCGTTTACCGAAGCCTCTGATCACAGCCTTGCTCCACGCCTTGTTGAGAGTTTGATACATATGGTTAAGTATTGTTCATGATTTATTTCTTCTGAATTTTGTATCCTCGAGAAGAGTGATTTTGATTTATATTTTTCTGGTTAGGATTTTGAGTTGAAGTTTGAAGTTTTACAGCCTTTTGTTTTCCTCGTCACGAGAGATTTTTTGTTGATAAATTTATTAAGAAAGTGTAGTTAAGTTTCATAGCCTCAGAGCTTTCTCTTCGGAGAATTTTTTGTTTTTGTAAATTTTGATATCCTTGTACATATTTAAGAACAGTGTAGGTTTTCCTCCTGCGGGAGCGTTTTCTGTTTGTCTGTGATTCATGTTGTTTGTCTTGTTTGTCTCGCAGTGTTTCATAGAGTTTTATTTGTCATTCTCGCTGGAGAGTTACGAATTCAGAAAAATAAAACTTGACACTACTGCTGCCATTTCCGCATCTGAGTTCTCTTTTCTGCCCGAGCCTGACACACCTAAATTCATCTTGTCACTAGAAAAATAATGTTACTTGGAATGTACGACCCACCCACGTTGATTTGCATTGCAGTGTAAAGTTACAGTTTATCTACCATAATCAATAAATGGGCAGTGAACCTAATGATTTTTTGGCCCATACCTGTCTGGCAACTGGGGCAATTGCCTGCTTTACCTGTCCAGACCCGGTGAGATCTGTTCGTGTAGCACTTTTCAGTCAGGAGTTTTTTTAAGGTGTCACTGACTGTCTTGATGGAAGTGGATAATAAGTTCACACTGACGTCAATTAGCCCGACTTAATGTAACCTGAAATACTTTACCCATGGCCCAGAGCTGAGATTCATCAACATCCATTGATAGTGCTTCGGATACCTCCCGTGGCTGTCCCCGAGACTCTCTTAGCTTTTGGGAGGAGCCAATCACTGTCAAATCCAATTCAGACAATGCTCTGTGTGGTGTCAACACTGACGGAGACTCTCAGGGTTTCAAACTGTGCAAAGGAACAACATTTAAATGGGGGATAAGTGTCTTGCAGAGATTGTATCATCTTAATCTTCAGCCAGTCTCTGGTACACTCTGGCTCTCAGAAGGGAGTAAAGTGAAGGTAAGACTTTGAGTTGAGTCCAAGTTCAATATCATAATGTCCTTATGTTGTGCTCCACTGCTTCAGACTCCTGGACTCTTACACTTGGACTGACTTGGTATGCATTAATGCTCCAAGGCCTACTGTTTCCAGTATTACTTACACACATATGCAAATGAATAGACACACAACAGGACACTCACAAAACATCTATTGAGACCCAAAAGAGTAAATCAACCACAATTTGTGAAACTCACAAAGAATGTGAAGATAATGCTGTCAGGGACTTCCTGAATCTCCCAACTGAATGGAGACTTTTTTTTTCTCTTTTTTTTAATGGAAATATTCAAATTGCTGGCTTTTAGGAAGATATCCAAATCTCCCAGAAGAGAAAACAGAAAACAACACTGTTGGCATGCTTGATTTTCTGTTTGTGTGTATTCAACTTCATGCTACAGTAGTTTTACCTTAGGTGATTTCTCACAGCAGGGGTAGAGAGTTTCTTTAAGAGTTTAGAGGCAGACCGGAATACTGATTACAAGGTCCAGAGCAGCTTTAAAGGATGTGAGTAAATGTGATATTTATACAATTTAAGAAGAAGATTAAAAGATAATAGCTTCCAGCTGTGGTGCTATATCAGTGTCATGTATAGTACCTTGTGATTAGCTAATGGTATGCTTATTCATGTGTCCCATTTGAAAAACTTCAAACTGTCAATCAAATCACCAAACACACAACGCTTCTGTGTATTCCTACAAAGAGTTGAACATTTTCTTTAAACGAAAACCACCAAAAAAAAAAAAAAAAACAATACTACTGCCCAGTGAAAGCACCTTCTCTGATAGAAGAACTCTTGATAATTAATCAGATACATACAGAACACATAACTGTACTATTCCTCAAAGGCTGAGATGCTGCCCATTGCCATGTTCAATATATTTATAACCTAATTACCTCAATCTACATCTAATGTGTCCATACTCATAATTTATGTACATTGTAAACAAGGATTCTGCCTATTACACCATGTTAAGTAATAATTATTCAAGTTATGTATTGAGAATTTAAATTAAACACAATTTCAAATGAATAGCAACAACCCTCTGCGCTCCTCTCTGCATATTCTGTCCTTTCCTTTCTGATTTCATAAATGTAGAGCAAATAAAAAGCGTAAAAGCATCCTCACCTTACTCGACCTTACCGGCAGGAGCTGAGGTGGACAAAAGTAGCCATAGATAAGAAAAGACAACAAAAAACACTTGTTCACTGCAGGAATCGGGGAACGTAATGAAGCACCACATCTGCATCTTTGCCTCTGGAGGGTCAGATGTTGTGGTCTAGCCCTTCCTAACAGAGCACTGGCAGTGCAACTTAATTGGACATTTTGTTTTGTTGTCACAGCAAACTAAAACTTAATTGCATTAGTTTCTAATCCGTCATTAAAAGCAGAAAAACAGCTTGGATCTAAGAGAAGAATTAGCTGAAAGAGTGTATTTCAGGCTATGTGCGCACACACACACACACACATACATTTTTAGCTGGAGGCAGGAGTGTTTGCTCTTTGATTCATTATGTCTTACAATAAAACTAGGCGATTAAACATTTATCTAATGAATAACAAGCCACACAAACCCAGCTTGAATGACTTAGTTTCGTTGAGGAGCAGCCTGCCCGCCTGACACTCAGACTGAGAGACTACGGAGGACGAGTGTGATCCAAGAGGAGCAGCCGGGCAGTCAGGACAGACAGTGTAACTGCTGGGGAAGCTACAGCTCTCAATTCCTGTTATTAGCACGGCCCCTGAGCACCGGAAGAGGAGCAGTTACTTCCAAGTGAATCACACTCCTTGGCCCGTGACGCTGCAACTTGCAGTTACATTCCCGATAAGGTGCGACGTCGCGGAGGTGCAAGTCAGGCTGCATCATGAGTATAGCGTCGATTCAGTAATTAAAAACCCTCCAATTCTTGGTTTGAAAAACAATGTTGACAGATAGAAACTCTGTCAACATGATGGAGGTCGATAACTAAAGCCCAACTCCAGCCAAAGGTGCTAGTCGAGAGGCGTCATAGAGCATGATTAATCTGCCTTTTTTTTTTTACATTATTAGTTCATCAAAATGATCAATGATAATTAGCAAATAATAACCAATGATGAATGTGGTAACTAGTCCAATAAATGTAATGTAAATGTAAATCCATAACTCCTTTTGCCATACTGAAATGTAAGTTTTTGTCAGTTTGAAAGTTATTTGAAAAAAGAAATAATGATAATAATGGATCATCTCAGGTGGCTTATCAGGCTAAAGCCTCAAACAATTTTACTGGATACAAAGTCCATTTTAAGTGTGTGAAGTCAGCCATGCTGGGGTAGGCAGGTGAATTTAAATCCCCTGTTTCTTGAACCACTACTTAAAAAGATGTGTCTGTTGGAAGTAGTTTCAACTTTCTGAAATGAGTTTAACACAGCAGGTGCCAACCTTTACTCACTGACACCTGACACAGCATTCATCTCAAGTCCAGGCCGTTTTCACATTATGAGCCTTGAACAAAAGACTATTAAAAACGGGAACCAGCCATTTTTCACTGACACTTGACACATGATATTGGACACGATTAATAATGTATACCGATCTATTACACATCAAATCAAACCCTGACATGCAGCGCAGCGCAATCACCGTTATGGCACTTTTAATCAAGATTAATTAACAGTGAGCTAATGTAGAATTCAGTGCAGCACACCCGGAGGATTTGCAACGTTAATGAACTTTGAGATAAATGGTTTTCCTGTGTTTTGTACCAGGTGAATTTGCGTGCTGTAATTGAATGTATCTACTGTTTTACACCTGTTAACCTTCCAATTGTCACAGGTGACTTTCGAGACTCGTTGAAAGAGTAAGTATTCCCATCAGAGTGGACGTTTAAACAACACACTGTTCACCCAAAATAAAATCTTTACCTATTTGGTGTTTTTGGGCAGACGGAGGTGAGAACGGGGTGGCTGTGGCTCAGGGGTAGATCCAGCGTCTTGTTATCTGTTCAATTACCCTGTTCCAAATGTCGAAATGCCCTTGGGGAAGGACAATAAAACCCAAATAAGCCCCACTCCAGTGTGAGCAAATAAAACTGCTCCTGATGTGCTGGTCGGCACCTTGCATGGCAGCCATCGCCATCAGTGTATGAATGTATGTATGAATTACTGTAAGTCGCTTTGGACAAAAGTGTCTGCTAAATATCCTAAATTTAACTGTTACCCAAGTGAATGGTGGTTTATGCGACACTAAAATATAGGTGAATTTGAAGTGTATGATTACACATGTGCAATTGAGTCAAGTCTAGTTGACGAAGATATACAACAGAGCATAGTATACTCCTTATGTCTGCTCCTGAGGGTGCTCAGTGGTGAATCCACACCCACGGCTCAGCAGGGAGTGCAAGAGACCCCCAGGGCTACACAGAACAGAGCCCATATCTCACTGAGTGATAGGAGACACAAAAAGCACAAGGAAAGGGTTGCTATTACAAAGCATGGTAACATAAAACACAGGGCACTGGTTTGGTCAGGCCATGAACTGTTGAAACGGTCGGCGACAGTGGCGTGTAGCAAGAACGGCAAATGGGAATGCTTTGTCAGGAGCATGGGCGTTTCTAGGACACTCAGGGCTTTTCCCAGACCTCTCTAGGGGAACTGAGGGGATCCTCTGCCGCAATTTCTTAGACAAACATGCTCTGTTTTGCTGCATTTCATTGCACTGTGGTGCAATAAATATTAGTTGTAAAAATAGTTTGATTAGCTTGGTTCAAGTCAGTGTTACTTCCTGTCTAAGAGTTAATGTTCTCTCTCAAACAGAGGATGGTGGTGTGGTTAATAGTCAGTGGTATTGCATTGCTATCACAACCGGACAGCTGATCTAGCAAAATGGACGTCATTAGCACGCATAGTGATAGCATGGACATTAGCAGGGGTAGTGATGGTGTTCTCATAAAAGTTCTACTTGTGTATTAGGGAACTAGAGAGTTTATTCACAGTCCTGTAACCTATACAGCACATTTACTTTCCCTCTGCTCCAATTGCCAACACATGTCTGCTCTGAGCACCATCACTCTCTCTGTTATTCAACCACATACACACTACGCACTGCCCTGTTCCCTCAATAAGCCAAACTTGGAGGATGAGGTATGACTCGCAGGTTCAACTGTTGTTGTATGTCGCTGTTCCATTAAGCAACAGCTTCAATTTTTTTCAGCCTGAGCACAAATGAAGTTATTTGTTAAAGCAATATTTGCAGAAAACAGCGGCTCATCAACACCGTCACGAAATGAAATAACATAAAACGAGCTAAAAAAAAAAAAAAAAAATCACAGGAGTTCGGCTTTTACAACTGCTCCTTGAACATTTTTTTGCGTTTTGCGTTTTGCGTTTTGCGTTTTGCGTATTGCGTTGAGTTGGAAAACAGTAATATGTGTTTGTGTTAGCTATTCTGTCCACATACAGACACACATGCTTCTTGAGACAAACGTGCTGTGAGGGAGAAAGGTATCACATATTCACAAAGTGTGTTTTAGTGGGAACAAGAGCATCAGCAGGGGCTCTGCAGGGACCATTCTTAGTCTCCACTGCAGCTGAAAGACCACTTCTCTGAGAACTCGGGAGTTTCAGAGTCTTGGCCACTACTGGATGTTAAGAAGACTATGTGTGAAGACTAGTATTTCTCAACAAGTGTGAGGCACTCCTGGTCCACACAAAAAAAAGTTATAAATCAATTATAATTGATTCAATTTTCTGTTGACTGAGTGCTGACCAAGGCCAGACAGGGGAAACACATCATACTACATTACGCTGTTTTAAATTCCTTACATTGGCTACCTGTCAGTTTTTGATTGATTTTCTGATCGACAAAGACACCCCTTCAGGTTCTCTGGCACAATTTTTCAAGTTGTGCTTGTGCTGGTGTGGCCTTTAATTTTCATGCTCCAAGTGGACAGAACAGTCTGTGGATGAGGCCTGAGGATCTGAGAGGTGCTGAAAGTGTTTATCCTTAAACACAGACCGAATGCTTACCTTGTCTGTTGATTAGAACTTTTTGTTGAATCATTACTGCATTAATGTTTTAAAATGCCCTCTGATTTCTCATTGTCATTGATCT
>JARJLU010001813.1:22816-166386 GCA_030272975.1 Sparidentex hasta | reverse complement strand
AAAAAGAAAAGAAAGAAATAAAAAAGAAATAAAGAAATCGAGAGCAGCTTCTCTCACACTCATCCTAAGAGAAGAGGAAGAAGAAGAAAGAGGAGGAGGAGGAGGACGAGGTGGAGGAGGGAGAGCTTGAATGTACTGAATGTATACCGCCGCTGACACTGACATCGTGACAACACCAGCAGCTCTGTCTGTGGATCTGTGCGAGTCCCAGATATATATATAATAATATATATATATATATATATATTTTATCTTCCTCCTGCAAGCGGCCGAACCTGCATCCGAGCGCGCAAAGCAGAGACAGACGAGGAAGAAGAAGACGAAGAAGAGGGAGAAGAAGAAGAAGAGGAGGAGGAGGAGGGTGATAGCAACATTCATCAGAATTTATTTTTCTTCCTATTACATGGCGCAAGGGCTGTACAAACGGGACCGTCCTGGGTGTGATACTGCCACGGTGAATTTGGATATTCAAGCAGCAGCGGCGGCAGCAGAGGCAGCGGCGGCGGCGGCAGCTTCCTCCTCTATCCCCGGGACAACACGCATCATCCTCGGCCACGGCGGCGCCCACACCGACTCCTCGTCCTCCTCCCGCCGGCTCTATGTCGAGTGATGGTCGGCTTGCCTTGCTGGATGCTCCCCGTTCTCTCCGGATCGTCGACGACCGAACCTCCTCTGACCGCAGACCCCCATTTTCGGCGGAAACCTTCCCAGAGCTATAGGGCTACATATGGAAACTGGGGATCAGAATTTTAGGAAAAAGGAAAATCTACGCGTTTAATTTTGATTTCTTTTTTTCTTCTTCTTCTTTTTTTAAAAGGTTTTTACCGGTTTTCTCTATTTGTGTGCGTGTTTGAAAACAGAAAAAAAAAGCCTGCTCGATTAATCAATTTATTTTGTTGAGCCTTGATTTCCCTCACTCCGACGTGTAAAAGGGTTGGTTTGTGGCATTCTTTTCTTTGAACACGTTATAAATTATTCCTTTCAGGACTTCAATCCGTCTCTTTTGTTTCCACTAATATGATAGATTCCACTGCTGTCCTTCGTTTTCCTCCCCACTTTATTAACTCCCTGCTTTTTTCCCAAAACACACTAGAACAATAATATTAATAGCCTAATAATAGTCTTTAGGGTCTAGATATACTTCTGAATTCTTACTAGTAAACGCAATGTTGTAACCTCTGACTAAAGTAACTGTAACTCACTGTAACAGACATATTGAACTGTTGTACTGTAAGCCTGCCATCACTCCAGCACCGCGTCGCCCCCCACACCACCACCACCACCACCTCCTACCATCTCTGTGCTCCATTTGAGCTCTCGCTAATTCAGCTCTGTGCTCAGCTGTAACCTTTACAAATCAAGAAACAGGCTCTTTTTGCCTTTTTCCTCTCGCAAGGCCTGTAGAGAACAAACCTCAGTTTGTGTCGCGTCCACGTTAGGCTCGTACTCTGCCGCTGTAGGCTTCAGGACATAAATACTCCCTCACGGCTCAGTGCTGTGATTCACTTTTGCTGCTACATCTGCAGCTGAGGGCCTTCTGAAGGGCTGTCATCATCTGCACACCTGATTTTTCCAAAACAGATCAATCTTTCTGGGTGTTCAGAAAGTAAGAACAAACAGAGAGGAGAGACATCACTGCCTCTTCCTCTCTCCCCCCCCCAACTCTAAAAAGCCATCCTCAGTTTTTCTCTTGTTTTGGTCCTCACCCAAACGCAACCATAAGGTTCCTACCGCATCCTCCTCCTCCTTCTTCCCTCTCCTTCCGCTCGAGTATATCCCGTTTTTTCGGTTTGATTTGGTCCCGCAAATTTTCAAATATTTACTTCCTGTACATCAAGAGGAAAGGGGGTCCCCCTTTCATGGAATGCGGAAACATGGGTCTGTTCGACCGCGGAGTCCAGATGCTGCTGACCACGGTGGGAGCCTTCGCGGCCTTCAGCCTCATGACCATCGCGGTCGGCACGGACTACTGGCTGTACTCCCGCGGCGTCTGCAGGAGCAAGTCCATGAGCGAGAACGAGACCAGCAAGAAGAACGAGGAGGTGATGACCCACTCGGGCCTGTGGAGGACATGCTGCTTGGAAGGTAAGAGCAAACTCTCTCTGCTGCTCACCCAGCTCCCCAAACACGCTTTCATCTGTGGGCTTGACAGCCGTCGGCGTCTGGATTTCAAGTTCTTCTCGGCTTTTTTCCTTCCGCGACACTTGGCCGTGTAAGGACGCATCTGTTTCTGTTCAAATCTAGCTGCATTCATCCACCTGAAATCCAAGAATAACAAGGTTTACGTTTTGGGAGCCCCCCTCAGGGGGTTGCAAGATAAACGTGAGGGTTTGCGAGGTTATTGAAAGGACACAGAAGAGGAAACATCCTCTACGTCTTCACGTTCCAACATTTCTCCAATGTAGAAACATACAGGACAGTTTTACTTCATCCTGACTCTAATTAAACGATCAGTTTCAGTTTGAAAAGTCACATACAGCTACACAAAAAAACTGACATCATGAAGACATAAAGTCGCCACTTGAATCCATACATTTATCTCGTGCAGGCAGAGTGACCCCAGAGGAGTTGGGAGATAAGTATTCAGGGTTGCAAGGTTACTCAACGGACAGAAAAGAGGAAATATCCTAATTGACACTCTTCACGTCTCTATTGAAATATTGCTTTTCGGTTTATTGAAGTTTGCGTGGCAAGATAAACTGAGACCATCAAGGCTTAAAACCCCCCCACTTAAGTCCACACTTGTACAGTGCTTTCACCTCCTGCAGGCAGAGCGAGGCAGGTTTCCATTTTAAGACCCCCCTCAAGGGGTTCGCGAGATAAACATGAGGGTTCACAAGTTTATTTAGCTGAGGAAAATCCTGTCTGTCCTTTAATTTTACCCCAATTTTGTTTTTTATTCCAGTCAAATACTGGCCAGTTCCACCTCTGGATATCTCCAATGAAACAGTCTCACAAAGAAAAATCATCTCTCTGTTGAAGAGATGCAGGGATCTTGGATATACTCTTTAATCCAGACTAATATACTGTAGTTCTTCAGGGTGCTCAGCTCCTGCAGGCAGCAGGGTAAAGCAGTTTCTGGTTGCAGCCTGAAGCTGTTGCATAAAAGCCTCCCACACCACTCTGTAACACTAGTCAGACATTAGAGTTTAAATAATGAAATAATAACATTCAGGAGCTGTAGTTGGGAAGGAACCTTCATCGCACATCAGCCCGGTTTATCAGCGAACCGATACAATGGTCTAACCCTAATTAAGGGGCACGGCATTGGTTCTGTCCAGGTAAAGAAGATGTGACACAGGGTGGGCAGTTCAGACAGGGTGTTTATTCTTAAAAGTAGCTTCGCAGCAGAAGAGATGAACCTCTGTCAACCACCTCGATGATGACGGGGGCTCGCCGTCTAACCTATAACCTGGCTGCGTCCGGCGCTTTCTGAGATGTCGAGCAGCCTCTCGTCCCGAGCCCTGATTTTTTTTTTTTTTTTTCCGAGACAACCTCCCGTGTCTGCCCTGTCAGACGGAGGCGGCGCGCTTCCTGTCATGTTCCAGCAGAGTCACTGACTCTGACACCGTGACCTTGTGAGGGCGCCGAGCATTACAAATCTGCTCATCGTCTGAGCCGCGAGACCCTGAAAGGCCACGGTGTCTGACTTCGTGCTCCTCTGTCTCCTGTGATAAGCAGCTAGACTCTGAGCACCTTCTGTTCAAAGATTAATGGCTGGTTTGAAGTAAGAAGTCCAATTTAAAGACAATGGCGATAAATGAAATGATTTGACTCTGTACAAAGGGTCACTCGTACTGATAGAAGCTCACCTCAGATTTCCAGAGCTTCAAAGTGAGTTTAAAGTCATCGTTTTTACTGTCTGGCCCAAAACTTCCCTGTAGTGGTCCAACATCATTGCTCTTGCGGCATCATTTTTAGCCAGAACAGGCGGCTGTTTAAACTGAATAACTCCAATAAACCAACTGGAACTGCTCGGCAACAGAAAGGCCCAGTTCGAGCTGCGTGGCACGCATGTGGAGCCAGGCTGCATGTGCAACCGGCCATCATATGTAAATAATGGATAGAGCAGTGTGAGCGCAAGGGAAAAGATGGCATGTCAGGCATTTTGTACCGTAGGAAAACAACAGTTTTGTTCCCGTGGTCACGCTTCAGAAACCCCCTTGGATAAGGACATTTTAGGCAAAGCAGTGTGGTGCACATGTGGAGCCAGGCTGCAGCCGGCCTTCATATGTAATTAATGGATAAAGTATGTGTGATGACGTGTTTCTCTCAGTGTAATCACAATAGTGATGCGTTTAGCAGCTAAATAGACAAATATTTCCCTCAACAGTTGGTAGAGACCAAAGAAGAGCTAAAAGGGAGGGAGACAAAGATACATTGAACGCAAAATCAACTCCTATACAGTCATCGTGTGAACATAAAAGGTAATGCTGTGTCAGTTTTGTGTTCACGACGTGCTTCAACTTTCCCCAAGTGCTAAAAAAAATACTGCAGGTGTACGGTTTGATTAGGTTTAGGCACAAAAACAACAAACGGGAAGCCAAACAGTGGCCTCTTGCGTCAAAGTCTGACGTTTACTTGGAAGGACAGTCTCTCCCCTTTGAGGAGGACTTCAAACCTCAATACTTCTTGATTATTGCACTGCGCCCTTGCCAATATCCGCCGGCCCAGCGCCGAGAAGTTGGCACCGACCGCTCGGCCAGATTCGGAGTCTTGTTTACAGATTTGTTTGATCAATTCTTCGATTTGTTCAAGGAAAGTTCTTGAACGGCTCTTTGTGATCAGACGCAGAGTCGGCCGGTGGAGCGGGTCGTCCAGGTGTCGAAGTTACCTTGAGCAAGACTGACCTCCCCCCTTAATCGTAACCTGCTCTATCGCGAGCTCTGTGATCGAGGGGAAAAGTGTTCCTACCAAGCAGAGAAAGATACGGAGAGGAGAAGTTGTACCAAATTTAGAATATCCCGCTGGTACAACTATCAGAAAAGTTTTAGTATTCACCTCGACTGCTGATCACAGTGTTTACACCCCAGCTGTCGAGTGTCAGAACCAGAAAACTGTGGTGTCACTTTTTTACGACTCCAGATGTGAGCGTCTTTGTGAGCTTGTGAAGGTGTTACGAAGAGTTTCAGAGAAAGCTATCTGGGGGTAGAGTCAAGAGGTCACGCCGAATGCTGATGCAGCGCTCCGGTGTATGAACTCTTCTTCCAATGATGACGTTAATGTACATAGGATTAATCCCAGCTGGGGTGTAATTGTGACAGTGACTGGCCTTTATCCCTGCCAGGCCATTATTTAATTGGCAAACAAAACGGCGCCGGAGTCAAGACGAGATCAGGACATCACACTCTTGGCCCTGGCGCGCGTGTGTGTGTGTTGCTTTTGTACGGGCACAATGAAAAAGCCTCTCCCTTTTGAATCCAAGATCAAAATGGCAGGAAATAAACCTAGATTTGTCATTTGTGATTCATGAATGATCCCCAGCCCAGAAGAGGCGAGGCAGTGAAAAGAAAGGGGGGGGAGGGGGGTGGTACATTTACTTACCAGGGTCAGATTCATTTAAATCCTAATTCAAATGACTTCCTGCGCAGGAAATTGGGTCTTAAAAAGCGAGTGCATTTAATTATTGGTAGTTTGTAGGTTTTTTGGGGTTTTTTTTAAACTGAAAATCGTTGACAAAATAGGAAAAGTACAGAGCGGATGCAGCTGGAGAAAGGCAGAGATGAGCGCACCGGCGAAGCCAGCCTTGTTTCAGTGCAGATAATCAGGAGGAGTGATATCAATTTTAACATTTCAGATGTTAATTAGGCTTCAGTTTGTAGCACAGCGCAATTAATTCAAAGTGCCAAGACGACTAGCATTCATCTTTCCCCCAGCTCCCTCCTAAATGAAGTCGGTGCCGGTGAACAGGCAGCGACTGAGGCTGCAAACGGTTGAAGCAGTCGCTCCGTCCTTATCGCGGCAGAGAACACAGACTGTGTGTTTGGCAGCGCTGGGCCCACACATCCTGCTCGCAGAGTGGACACAGGTGGGCGACGGTTTGTGTTTGTATAACCAGCTACAGGAGAGGAGAACCTGTGAAAAAAGGCAAAATGGGAATACCCACACTGGGTCCTACAGCACCCTGACCTCTGCTTCACTCGCCGCTTGTGAGAGAAACACCAGTGGAGGAAAAAAAATAAATAACCTTACTCCCGGAAGCAGAAAAAGAGGCTGTGTATCTGGCAGAGGAGCATACGTAGGTTTGGTTTCAGACAAAATGAAGTCAAACACGCACAGTACCTTGCATAATGTATCACCGATTTCCAAGCCGACCGGACGTGTGCGTGTTTATCGTCTGAAATTAGGTTGGCAAAATGTACGCGACAAGGCTAATTAACAAAGAGCAGAGCGCAAAACACTCGAGTAGCATCCTCTCATTTTTAGTTGAAGTGTGTTCCACCCGCAGATATTGTTTCGTTCCCTAAGCAATTGGATTCAGTTGTGATTAAAGGTGGTGTGAGCGAAGACGAATATCCGATTGTCGAACACAAATGACACGGGAATAAGAATAAGTTGCATTCTGGGTAATGCGGGCATCAGATTTGAAAAAACAGTCTACTGGTTTAGCATCGCGCTCCAATGACACCGTGGGACTCGTGACGGGCAGTTTTATATTCCAGGCTCTTCTTCTTCTTCCTTTTCAAAACCTTGGTTCCCTACATTACCCACAATCCCACTGAGTGTCATCACTTATCAGTTGGAGCCACCAAAGGCTTTATACTACTATTTTCTAGTTCTCCCCAAGACCCGATAACACGATGGGGGACATTCGGAATTCTACGGCTGTTCCATCAATGATTCAGATACATATTTAATCAGCAATTAGCCTGAGTAAATATGAGTATCGGATCAGACTCTGTATTGGCACATAGATAATTTTAAAGGACTCTGGCAAAAACATCTCCGTCGTAATATGCCTGATATATACATTGTGTCTCTGTGTTATTGCTTTAATGATCACCAGCCAAGTGCAATAGTTTTGAAGATGCATTAAAGGTCAAGCGGTGCAGTTTGGGATGTATTGCTCTCCGGGGTGGGATCACTTGTCCTGAGATCTGATTGGGTCAAATAGTTTCAGATGACTATTATTGGAGCTCACGCGGGGAACCAATACGAACAGGACGGATTTCATAACTATTCAGCGCGTTAGGGTCCAGTTATGTCATTTTCGACAATCACATTAGAGCTGCAATGATTGGTTTAATAATTGACGAGTCGATCAGCAGAACATTAGATAAGAGCTTTTTTTCTGGTTACAGCTTCTCCAGAAGGAGGATTTTCAGCTTTTTTCTGTTCCATATCATTGTAAAATGAATGTTTTTTTGGTTTTTGGACTGTTGGTCAGAGAAACCAAGACATTTGAAGATGTCACCTTGGTCTCTGTAAAGTTGTGATAGACAGTTTGTACTATTTTCTAATAGTCCTAAAGCTTGATCCCCGTATAAATATCTGAAAATATAACATTAATATGTCTCAACATGTCAATTGGATTTCATTTTTGTATTAGTTCTGCATCAGTTTTGCTTCTTGGATCACAAGAAAAACTGGTACAAGTGAAGGCAGGATTTTGATGAAGACACAGTGAATGGTTTTGTTTGATTTTATCCACTGCCAAAAGCCAGAAGGCAACTCTTGCTATTTCAATCTTCAGAGGAAAAACCTGCACCTTGTGTTCCTCCATTGCAGATGTTAGGTATGCAATTCAGACTTGCGTTCTTGAGGCGGTATTAAACTTTCAGTGATTGGGTTTTCCGCAAACACAGATGTGGCTGCAAACAGTGTGGGCGCAGAGAGAGATTCGGCTGCCGAGGCATGAGCCGTGCACGCAGTACACATGTGTGTCGCTGATGAATCGGGCCCTGGAGGCCGCCGCTACTGCCGTCCTATCTGGGACGACTTTAAGAGCAGTCGCTGTGCCCCCCTGTGCTCCCAGCCAGGTGAAGCGCTCTGCGTTTGCTGCTAATCTGAGGCATTCATCTTCATTACAGCGCCGCCCTCAGGCTCCACAGTGGCGAGGAGGCAAGAGAGAGGGAGAGTCAGGGAGGAGGCGTGGGAGAGAAATGGTGGACACCGTGATGAAGGACAGAGACTGTGGTCTCTGATGTTTTGTCTTTTATTACCTAAAGGCGTGTCTGTTAAGTCTCATAATTCAATGTGCTTGCTCTTTTCTCTTGAAAATCACAAACTGCAGGGAGTGCCATGTCATTTCCTTCATGTCCGCTCCACAGAGCTACTTTTGGCATTCATGCTTAAGCAAGTGTACAGCCATGCTAGCAGCTCTGTGAAGCTGTTTTGCATATCTGCGCTTTGAGCTAAATGCTAACACTAGCATGCTTACATGCTCACAGTGCTAATATACGGATGTTTTGGAAGCAAGTTTACTATATTCATCATCTTATTTTAGCCTGTTAGGATGCTAACACAATGGCTAATTAGCATAAAGCACAAACTTCAACTTTCAACTCATCTTTATCTGATATTTATTATATCATATTATATATATATTTCTTTCTTATTGTCTATGTCAACACGATTTTTGGCCTCTTTATCCTTGTGATTGAAGATTTAAAGTTGCAATTAGTAAGAATTGTGATACAAGTTTTGATATTATGACATGAATGTATTATGTTGAAGAGATCTACTGAAGTTGGCATGCTATCATTCTAGTCCAGCCGTCCTGGTCTGTAGCTCCTGTGAGAGCAATGGGAGCCCCCCAAGCTCTCAGACCAGGCTGCTTACCTCATGGTTAACTTAGCTAGCCGTCTAATAGCAGCTTTTCACCTGCACCATCAGCCACTTTACATGCCGGAGATTATTCACAAAAGCGTTCTGCCTTCTTTTTTAATTTAGCTAAAATGGCTTCAGTAAGCCATCCCACAGCTCCCGCCAATCACTACAGATCACAGTTCACACGTACTGCTTCATGATTTTATGCATGAGCACGTGGGCGTATCAATGAAGTGTACATACATGCATTTAAAACACATGTGGGCGTATGTTGTGTGTGTGCTTTTGTGCACTTAAACATGTTTGTGTGTGTGTGTGTGTGTGTACAGCACAGAGGCGGAATGAGAGGCAGGCCTGAGATAAAAGCAGATATCAGAGCGGAGCAGCAAAGAAGAGCAGGATTAGTCTCATAGTCCAATCAGATAAGGATTACCCAGCTGGAGTATGCCCACCCAGGCTAATGTCCTGGCCCTAAAGTGGCATTACACTGTATTATGACACCGATCCACTGTACACCCAGCTGCATGGGCCGGATTACAGTTAGTCACAAGTTGAGAGCGGTGTGGATGGAGGAAAAAAAAAATTGCATTCAGGGGCCTCGCAGCCACTTGTTGAGGCAGAAGCCTCGCCTCGCCTCGCCTCCTCCGTCTCCCTCTCAGCTGCTGGTGTAAAGTGACTGAGCTCCGCTGCGCTGCACTGTCACTCTGCCCCGCAGCCGGCGATGGATGGGATTCATTTTGCCCTCGCCTGCCTTCCATCGAAGCTCCGCTGAGACTGCAGACAGTCGCTGCCGAACGCGACTGTTTTATTGGTCTCCGCCTTGCCCTGTCTATTGCCCACTAAAGCCAAATTAGGGGGCCAGACGTTACCGGATTAGGCTGAGGCCAGAGACGGCGCTAAGAGCAGTGTGTCGTGTTGCTGTCGAGGTCTCTGTTTGTTATAATTCTTCAGTTACAGCGATGTGCATCAACAGACTGTGGTACCCGGGTATCACTGTAGAGTTCATTGATTGTGTTTGAGTGCAGCCTCGGGTCTGTTGGTTTGACACCAGTGCTGTTACGATGTAGTCATAAAAATAGCATAAACAGCAATTTGTTTTTCATGTTATTTTGTATAATTTTTAATTCTCGACCTGACCTCAGGGGCAGCCATTTTAAATCTGCATCACAAAACTTCTGCCTAGGAGATAATAGCAGCCCACTCGTGTGAAAGTGTAAGCTTTAAAAACATTTGCGACAGCAGATCGACCAAATAGCTTTGACAGAAACTGCAACAACTTCTTGAATATAGTGACAAATTTGTTAGCTAGTTTGCTAGTTTCTAGCTAGGTCTAGGATTTGCCCATTGTTTATGGTTTCACGTTGTCCAGATGTGGTTACTTGAGAGTCGGTGGGGGAGGAGGGAGGTACGGTACGGTTAAATGCTAGCATGGAAGTCCGGTGGATTTGAAGAGAGTGCAGATGTATATAAGAGCCTCAGCACCCTGTTGGTAATTTGCAGTGTGATATAATACATTCTAACCAGTCAACAGGTCCGACATCGTCATCAGTTGTGCTAATGCTGTCGAGTAATGTTAGATGCGTCATGAGACCAACGTGCAGTAGCCATCAGTGTTATTGACGGAACCCAACCCGACAAATGTCACATCATTGTGATCCGTTATGTCATTAAACTCTTATGGAGCGCAGAGGAAAGGTTTGGCGGGCAGGCACGTGGAGAACCGAGGTGCAAGGGTTTGTCAGATCCACGGAAAGGAGCCGGCAAACTGGTTTTTGTAATTAAGGATTTGAAATTCGCTTGTCACTCACGGTGATTAACGGGGCACAGCGGGCGGGCAGGCTGCTCCACCAGGAACATCTATAAATGGACAAAGGGGCGCAGATTCAAGAGATTATTTTTATAACATTTTGCTTCTGACAGCTATAACCATCTTAATATTTCGAAGGAGGAAGCAACTACTACATTACAATGTCCTTGAAAGACAGCCAGAATGCATCCATCGTCAGTATTATCTCTGAACATATGGATCATCGCACACCACAGCACGATCCAGTTAAATACATCAACAAAACCCTTCTATCCTGAATTATTTGGAGATTTAAAGAAAACACTCCGAGTGCAGGGAAAGGCACCGTTACGATTCCCCCTCTTGTCTATTAATAGTCGCTCTGTGCGGCAGCGTTCGTCCGTCCAGACCGAGTCTGTGAGACCGAGATGGACAGTAGATGGGCGTGATGGCGTGGTAATTGGTTTAGTGTATGATTAATGGCTCAGATGGGTACGGTCGATGGGAGAGAGGCTGTAAACTTCAGTGGGACTCGCCCATAAATGTTGTCACCTACTCGGCGTGAGGACCCCCAACCCCACCCCAGCCTCCCAGCCCCCCCTTGCTCCTCCAGCTTCGCCTATAAATTAAGAAATAAATAAATAAAAGAACGAGCGTTAAAGATGGGGCATGCGTCAAAGGAGGAGCAGCGGTTCAGTTACTACATAATAATTATCCCCTCTGACCCCCAGCGCAGCAGCATCACGGTGCGTCTGTGTGAGTGTGTGTGCGGGTGTGTGTGCGCCTTGATTTACACGTGTTATTTTTAGCTGCAGTCGGTCCTGTTGGGTGGGGTCTATCTTTATCCCACATGACCGCAGAACAAATCAATATCAAACATACCCCGGGCCAGACTCTGTGTAAGCACACTGTGTGGCACCAGACCATGATAGGTGAGCGCTGCTGCTGCTGCTGGCTGCCTGGTGGCGGCACGAGCGTTCCCATGTCAGCTTGAACATATTTCTATCAAAAACAGGGTTTCGGGATGGGACAATACCAAACCAAAAATCTGTCACTTGAAAGGTGACAAGTTCAAATAGCAAACTACACATGTCAAAACTGCTTTCTGTGCTCAGTTGAAGCTATAACCAGCAGTTGTTCTTAGCCTAGAATCAAGAATGGCAACAGCTAGCTTTTTTAGAAGTCCACCCAACCACCATCTCCCAAACTCACTAATAAACACACAAAATCTTACTTTTTTTTGTAAAAAACAACAAATAGTGGTTTTAATGGTGATATACGTGAATAGTACAACTACTATGCTCTTACCCTTACAGCATGGACAGAGCTAGTATGGGTGTTTCCCCCTGTTTCCAGTCTTTGTGCTAAGTTAATCAGCTTCTCAGCCACATGTGCACAGCATTTGAGTCCAAGACAAATTTCCCAATGAGGACAACAAAGTATCTCGTATCGTACCTCGTTGAATCGTACCGTAACGTACTGTATCGTACCGTATTGTATCACATCGTACATATATCGGATACAAATGTTGGATTTCACAAATTATCCAACTTTTTTTTTTAACATCACACAACCAAAGAGCGTAAATTATTGCAATTTTGTGGGTTAAAACGTTTTTGCAGCGAGTAAAATTCAAATGAAACACTCCTGGAAAGTGTATGATGGCACTGTCAGCTGAATTCATCTGCTGACTGGCACAACATTTACAATAAACAAGATTCATTTATTTTATATACAGTGCATATACATGCACATAACATCTCAATATATAGAGAGCAGAAACAGTTGGTTGATTATTAGATTAGAATATTAATTAGCAGCTATTTTGATCATTTCTTTAGTTATTTATCGCATAAAAATGACACATTTTCTCTGATTTCTGCTCCTCATATTTGAAAATTTGCCGCTTTTTCACGTCATGCTTTTTATTTTTTCACTGTTCATTTTTTTTCACTGATTTTATTGACACGATCATGGATTGATTTATTAAGTGAGGAAAATAATCTTGAGGATCAATCAATGAACGATAGACTAGATTAGTTGATCATGTCTCTCAAACACACTGCGGGTGGTTCAGAGGTCAGAGGTCAAGAGCAGAAGTCTAGTCAGACTCCACAAACAATTGCTCTCAGCCGCTGTTTATTAAACAAACGTTGTTCCCCCGAAAAATGTAAAGTTTCCACGTTAAAGTGGTTTGAATACCCACTCGATTTTCACCGAGATTGCACTCTGATTACATAGAATTGATCCTCTTACAATGAAAGTGTAATTACCAGCGGGCCAATCTCTGATTCCATCGCAGCAGAGCTCCTTTTCTGTTCCACTTCAGCGGCCGTATCCTTAAGCTGTGGAAACATCCCAAAGAGACCCTGTAGTAAATGATAATTAACTGCAGATACAATCCATTCATTTTAAGGAGGTGCGATTCACTCCTTTTTTTCTTTCTTTCTTTTTTTTTTTTCCTGCAATGGCACAGAGAAAGTACGACAATCTGCCTTTTGATTAATTGGCGGTGTCTGCGGTGCAGTTCATTTGCAATCTATTATGCCGTATTTGCTTTGTGTCAGAACGCAGCCCAAACACACTGCATCATCTCCGAGAGGGGGCGGGGGAGGAACGGGAGCGGAGTTAGGGTCTGTTTGGTGGCTTTACACCAACTGGATGTACGACTGCCAGCTGATAATGATGCTTATAATTATAATGATAATATGTGTCTTCTTAAAGGGACACAAAAATATAATATCTCACATTCCGGTGCAGCTTTGTTTGGGAATAGTTCTTCTCTAGAGGGACTTTAATGTAAACCATTGATGGTAAAGAACTGTGCTTCTGTCAAGACATGCATTTGTTTTTTGATGTGTGATATATTATTCTTCGATTCATTTCAGCTCCACTTCTCAAACGTCCTTTCTCTGAAAATGAATTAACTTCTCATCAAAATAATCTTTAGTTGTGGACCTAAATAAAATGATTACATCTTGTCACTGTCACACAAAATTTGGGGTGTTTCCAAGCAAAATCATTAAATTTAAAACGTGGCAGATCTGAAGATTTGAAGCAGATGAATCGATTGATCAAATTTACCTGCAACTTCTTCTCTATCAGTGAACAGCAAGATTTCACTCTTTCTCTGCTTCTGAAATATGAATATTTTCTTGATTTCTCTGCCTTCCATGATATCACGCTGAATATTTTGGGGTGTTTAGACTTCTGGTAAGACAAAAGATGACAGCTGAGGACGTCACCTTGAGCTATGAAATCGGAATTTTTTGCAACTGGACATCATAGAGATCATAGCAGTGATTGATAGTGAAACTAAACATAAAGTAAAAAGGCCAGAGAAATAGATGAGGATAGATTCAATTTAATTTTAAAGTGATCCTTTAACATGTGATTATGACTGGAAAAACATAAAATAAATTAAATGAACGTCTTCTAATAAACCAACAAACAGCAGGGGAAAGACGACAGAGATGTTTCCGTCTCTGCGAAGCCCTCTTAGTACCTAGTGGGAGAGCGAGAGTCTCAGGTCTGGGAGCTTGGAAGGAGGGGGAGGGCAGGGTGCTGAGGGGTTTCTGTGGCTGAGCTGTGGGTCGCCGCCCCGGGGCCGGGTGGAGGACAGAGGAGGACGGCTGGAGGTAGCGCCGGCAGGGCAGAGTCATGACAGATGGAGACGTGAACACGGGGCAGATATGGAGGGCAAAGGAGGATGGAGGCAGAGAGCATGAAGCTCTTCTACAGTAACGTTGAACAGCCGGTCTGAGAGGATGAAGGTGATCCGGTCCAGATGGCTCAGGCTGGTACAGGTGTGTGTCTGTGCTTAAAGTGTATTTAGACATCAGATGTCTTCGGTATTTGACGTCCAGTTCGATTGATTTGTTCCCAGCGCTACAATGCAAAGACACCAGACAGCGTTGTAATTTCAGACGGACAGTTGAGCTGGCGGGATTGATTTTGATTTGTAGCAGGTTGTGTTCTTCTTGCCCTCACCTGTGGCCTGTTTATCACCATTGATTATTCCGTTGATTATTTTCTGGATTCTCCTTTAGCTAGTGAAGAGGCCGTCCCGTCTGCTCATGAACACGCAGGGCGCAGGATCCTCCTGTTCGCTGCCGTCTGGCGTTTATACCGCTGCACTTTCACGGCGGCGCAGAGAGAAGGGATGCTAGCTGCAAAAACTGACAGAGTTAGCTAAAACGACGGAAACGCTCACACCAGACTTAATCAATAACCACCTTTTTCAGAAAACCAACCAGAGAAAGAGTCTGTAGCCATGACTGCAGCTCTGTGAGGCAGTAACAGTGGTGTTTTTTTTTGCCAAATGCTAGCATTTCTTAGTTCAGTATGTTAGCATGCTAGTATTTGCTCATTATTACAAACATAAAGTACAGCTGAGGCTAGTGGGCAGGTCATTAACTATGCAGGTAGTTGGAAGCCAACAGATCATCAACGTGTTAAGTTCTTCCTGAAGGAAACATAAATGTGTCTGTACAAAATGTTTTTGAAGTATGCTTGGTGCCATCAGAGGCATAGCACGTCCTCCGGCAGCCATATTGATGGTGAAGCCCTCAAGGCCCCGAACTGGCCTTTGCGGCCGCCCTGTCTGTCTCCAAGGACGTCGGATCTGCCTGTCAGATGGTCATGTTTACTGCACTCCAGAGTGACTATTTACTGCAGTCGACAGGCCTGGCAGACCCCACTGTCACAGCAAATGGTGCTGTTGGGAAAACAAACAGTTGTAATGAGATCGTATCTGTCAAATGAGAACGACCGAAACCGCTTCGATTCAAAGCGGCGTAAAGAGTTCGCTGATGGGTTGGTTGAATCTTTGCAAGTTTGACAGTTCAGACCGCCCGACAGTGTGATTTTTTTTTTTTGTTTGTTTGTTTGTTTCGCCGACTGTTGAATGTGACCCAACTTTAATTGATTCAGACGCTGTTTGTTCTATCACTCACATGTCTAAGCCGGAGCAGCTTGATGGAGTGAGTTGGGCGTTTAACCTGAAGGATGATGATTTAATAGGCCTCCTACAGGAAATGATGTAAACCTGGTGTCTGGGAAAGGCTGACACTCGATTATTCATGTCTGCGGAGGTGCGTACTGCGACTCTAACGTTTAGACAAAGTGTCGGCCAAGCTGCTGACGACGCTGCTGATTTTTCGCCGGGATAAAAAGACAATGCCGCGCTAATCTGCGGATCGGAGCGAATCAGGGAATTTGTCAAAATGAAGTGGCCGGCCGTTATCATCGCTACATCCTGATGTAGGCAAGGATAAGGTGTTGCTAGGTCCACCGAGGAGGATGATGTAATTTCCAGGAGAGCATGCTGCCTCTCTCCTCCCCCTCTCTTCTGTCCTGTGTGTGTGTGTGTGTGTGTGTGTGTGTGTGTGTGTGTGTGTGTGTGTGTGTGTGTGTGTGTGTGTGTGTGTGTGTGTATAGGCATGTGTGTGATGTGTGTGAGCGCTCACCTTTATGTCTGTGTGTGTCTCTGAGCAGTAAGGAACAGGATGAATTTTTAATGAGGAGCAGCATGGCTTCCCTTTGCTCCCTCAGATCACTTTCCAGGACAGGGAGTCTCTCATGATCATGGCAGCATGCACACAGGCAGCTCAGGGTGAGAAGGAGCCGCGCACACACACACACACACACACATACACACATGCGCACGTATTACATTTTTTCACCTGGAAATGACTGCAGATGTCACACAGATGTGGAGCGCACGTGTGTGTTTTTTTTCCTTCCTCTCAGCAGTGAGTGTGTCATTTTATGTGTGTGTGTGTGTGTGTGTGTGTGTTTAATGTGTCATGCAGTGACATCACCACGGTGAGGGCCTACGCTGTGCCGGTCTTTAGGATGACTGCATGAACAAGATGTGAAAATGAATCTTTTATTTACCCACAGTGTTCCTCATACCGCTCGCTCCGGGGCAGCTCAGCCACAAAGTCAGAACACGACTAGTATTCAGGGCCGCGTGTCTGGGAACTGAGGGAAAATAAACCGAATATAAGAGCCCACAGCTCCTCTACCCCCCCGATCCACATGTCTGCATTGATCACCGAACAAAATCTAATCGTCTATGCCCTCGCTGGCGCCACGCCAATTAAGTATTAGACAGCAGAAGGGTGAGAATTACCAGAGCAGTCTGATTAGATTATGCTGAAATGAGCTCAGACTGTGATATGCAGGTTCTATGTTGCAGGAATGTGGACATTGTGTCCTTCACAATGATTAACATGTTACTGCAGTAACAGGGACTGATCATACATATGTATGAGGTCGGGCGCTCTTTGAGATCCTTCAAAATCTAATACAACAGTCACTAACATAACCCTTTCATTCGTTATTCTGCCGACTGGTTTTAGAAAATAGTGTTTAACAGTTGGCGTTTATTAAAAACAGCCAAGATTATCTCCCTGAAAAAGGTTCAGTGTGCACTTCCTCAAATTAGCAATTAAATTGGAGAATAAGCAAACAGGAATACGAAATGGATTCTCTGTCAGAGCTTTACAGTTTTCAATATCAAGCACTGCAAGAATAAGTTAAACATCTCATGGAAAGCATGTCTGTCTGTAGTCTTGTTTTGGAGCACCCCAGTGTTGCAAGTCAAATATTCACCTCACCTTTTTGCTCCGGTTTGGTCTCTACCTATTGCTGAGAAGACTGCCTGGCCCTTTGGTCACTTCCTGTTACCAGTCGTCTCCTATTTTAGTGATTACAATCGGTTTAATTTTGTGTTACTTCAACCGCAGTCAGATGTCACGTTTCTGGCGGTTACATCTAAACAAAATGTAATGTTAACACTAATCAGTTGTTCTGTATACAGTTTGTCGTTAGCAAACATAATGAACAAATATCAAAAACGTGGAGCTAAAGCAGCCAAAGGTTCACGGATTTTTGTTGATTCCCAGCGGGCCTGGCAGCGTTCGCAACCCATTTCCATGTTAACGCTAACAGTATTTGTGGCCATAGCAAGAGCGACACAGGTTCAACTAATACATTAATGATAAGCTGTTTTTCCAGATAAGTGCCCATGTTAGTCTCGCCGCCTTGCACAATAATACCAGGGCGGTGGAGGTGGCTCGGCTGAAAGAAATGCAGTTTTCATTTAGGACCGAAAAACTAAACAAACAAAGTCGTCATCCATTCAACCCTCATGCTGATGGAAAGTCGAGCAAAGTTTATGGAGCTTCAAGGAAAAATGGTGTTGCAGCATTCTCAACAGCAAAACACACACAAGAAAAAATAATCTGAAAATTGGTTTGAAAAGACGCCATTTACACCCATTCAGACAGCATCCAAGCTAACACATTTAGCTCAGGGTTTGGTTTAAAGATGGATATAAATGACGTCTTTTATTGAATCAGCTTGGGATCTCGGGGCTTGCGGGGACATGCAGGACGAGCTGTACTGAGCCATTTTATTTTGTGTATTCAAAACATGTCCCCATCTAATTTGGTTGTTTAGTAGAACGCTGCGACACCGTTCTGCTGTGAAGCTACAGAGATATTCTGTGGACTGCAAATCTACACCCGACTTTCCATCAACATCAAGGTGAGTGGACAATGACACCTGTGGTTTTCATGCAAGGGGGGTAATCATCTACTGTTCCCAAATCAGAGTTTGAGGGCAACTTTTCCACAGGCATCTACACATACCAACACTCAATTTTAACATTCCACAATGTTATTTTCAGTGTCGTCTTTCGGAGCACGCTATTCTTATACCAACACATTTTTTTTCTAATTTTAGCCGGAATTGGTCAATTTGCAATTCTGCCGAGATAGACGTTGCCGGGACGAGCACTCAGACTCAGACTGTCTGTGTGTTTCACGGATTTTCCGGCTTTCATCGTACAGCGCAGGTTTGATTAAACACTGTAGCTGTCAGAACGCGCTGCTCTATGGATCCTTTCAATAGATTTTTTTTTTTTTTTTTCGGCACATACAGTCGCCAGTGCAGTTGAAGAAGAAGTGGCCATTATCTTGTACTTACATTGTCGGCTCTAAGGTGACTGTTGGTACTCTAAAATACAAAAGCGAAGCGAAAGCAAACAGCAAACGGACCGTGTTGATCAACCCTCTTCATCTGGAATGATTTTTTTCTCATCCCCACTACATTTACTTCGATTCACCCGTCACGTTGCATATTTATTAATTTCACCGACTACGGCCGCTTCCCGCGCGCGTTGCCCTTGAGAGGTCACCCTACAAAATGGACATTTTGCTGATCGCCGTGCGTGTTTCATTTTCGCTCATTAACTGCAATGGAGTTGGACAAGCTCTCTTTCTCTCTCTCTCTGTCTCGCTCTCTCTCTTGCGAGCGAGTGCGATTCTCAAAGCGGGAAAAAAATGTAGGTCACACTCTTCTTCCGAACGTCATCTCTCAAAAATGTGCTTGTAGTACGCAGAGACAGTAATTAAAACGATTAACCCAATAGAATTAAGTGGCGATCACATGGTTCCTCGTCTCCTCTAACCAGGCCTCGCTTCCCCCCTTTTTTTTTTATTTATTTCTTCTTTTTTTTTTTTATTCCAGAGGCCATTATGTTAAAATTCTCCAGCAGCTACACAGGGTTTTTAACTGAAAAGAAAGACCCAGGGAAGGATGGGAGGAGGAATCAAAAGAGGCAGTGAAGAATTGGCGGGGAGGAAAACTGTGTTCAAGAGGACGTTTGTCTTGTATCAGAGGAACGGGGGGAGGTGTGTGTATGTGTGTGTGTGTGTGTGTGTGTGTGTGTGTGTGGGGAGGTGTGTTGCGAGCACACGCTCTCACACATGGGCCACATACACCCCCAGCAGCAGCAGCAGCATTTACATAGACGTAATGAAACGGGGAAACGGATGAATACAGGCCTCCATCCATCTAGCCATCTTGCCTGCCCTCCCTCGCCGCCGTCCCCTTAAACTCCCCCCTTTTATTTTTTTTTCTCCTCCTCCTCCTCCTCCTCCTCCTCCTCCTCCCAGCATGCCGCGCTGCTCGCCGCTGCAGCAGGGCAAGAGATGACATGTGGACACTCAGTGAATTGCCAATCGCCACCGAGAGAGAGAGGGAGAGAGGGAGAGAGAGAGAGAGAGAGAGGGAGAGAGGGGAGGTGGTTTGACGCATCCAGACTGCAACCATTGGCTTTTTTTTTCCTACATTAAAGATTAGAAAAAAAGAACTGCAGAGAAGCACTACACTGAATACTGGATGTATCTCTCCCCCCACCACCACCCCTCTCTTCTCTCTCCAAGTCTCTCCCTCCTCACCCCCTTTTGCTTCTCTGACCCTCTCTCACGCTACCTCAACCCTCTCCCTCCCTCTCCCCTCTCACATACTTTCAGCTCAGGAAGAGAAATCAATAGCCACAAATTAATCATTCTGCCTTGGGCAGTCCAGAGGACGAGGAGGTGGTGGTGGGGGAGGAGGAGTGGGGGCGCCAGAGAGCGGGTGCGTTTAGAGAGCTACAGGAAGGTATTAGGAGTGATTTCTCGAGACGTTCGGAATTTAGGGAGTTTGGGACCACACACACACACACACACACACAGACACACACCTCGACAGTAAGAAGCGAGTAGGTGCAATAGGTGTGTTGAGGCTGAAGCAACACGGCGGTGAGCTCTGGAGTTTGGAGGGCGTTAAAGGGGCAGCTGGAGCTGCAGGAGGAGAACTGCCACATGAAAGTTTACTTTCGGGGAAAACACATTTAAGGTTGCATGTCGACCAAGCGCGCTCGACAAGCGATAAAAATGTAGCATTGCTGACCTGAAGATTGAGGAGCGGAGAGCAAGAGCACGGTGATGTGCAGCGTGACTTTCACGTCGGTCATCAGAGCAGCGTTGCGGCGGTACACTGGTTACAAGGTGAACCGTAGAGTGACACCTGGAGGTTATCATACTGGGTACATCCTCTTGTCTGAGGTATAGAATTCTACCATAAGTTTTATTAAAATATTTGTTTTAGTTTGTATCAAGTTGCATGTCTGTCAAGAACATAAAAAAAGTTCATTTTCATTCCTTAACACCTGCTGCAGCCAAACGAAGGTTCAAGGTTTGGATAGAGGACTGGACAGTGAAGCGCAGGTAACTCCATGCTTCATGCATAGAAAATACATAAACACATACTCAAATATTTTAATTAAGATAGAATAAAACTAACTGTAAAACTATACGATACAAAATAAATATAAATATATGCAAGTAGCACTAAAGAAAGAAAGAAAAGGGGAACCTCAATTATATTCACGCTGAAGATGTACAAATACTTTTGTACATATACACGTACAAACTTTGTACAATATCAGTTTCATGAGAAAGCAGTGTTAGCAGAGGGCAGTTTGAAGTTAATGGGATGGAAATGTGCGAATAATGGCCGACGTAACAGAATATACCCATCTAAAATTCACCGGTCCGGCATAAAACATTTATAATTTTACCGCCTCACATTCACTCTTAAACACATTATTTCTCAAGAACAGAACATAGTGGACTGCACTTCTTCATATATTTCAGATATAAGATCATAAAGCACTTGTCTCATAATCATCCATGAGGACGTCCCAATCAGGCTGTGGCTGCGGAGCGCCGTGCTCCTGCCACTCTCGTGTATTCCGAGAGTTACCAGTCTTCAATGTCTTGGGTAGTATTTCCCTAAATCTAACATCATTAACTCAATGAAGTTGATCAAGCCAGGTTTGCTCCCAACTACTCCACGATCAAATATCCGTTGCTGCGCTCACGCCCACTTTAGCAGCAGAGGTAGTCCTGCTAATGGCACAAAGCACGTATCACCGAGGACAAATGAATTTGACGCCTCCAAGTCACATTACTTCCATAAACTGTACACTACATGTTGCTGTGTGACGGTGTCACTCTGGCGTGAACACAGAAGAAAAGACATGTGAGATGATTTGAGGAGTAAGGCTCGTCTTTTCTTACGACAACCTGTAAAAGAAGACTTTCTCAGGCACGGCGCAGATCCCTCAGCAGTCGCAATTCATTTCTGTTTTTCCGAAAGCCCTTCCGTTTTTATGACAGCGCATTTGGTTACATTTTAAGATAAGAGGTTGGGACTTCATAAAATAAAAGTGAATAACTCTGCATTTTTAGCGTTCAGATATATTACACCGCCTCAGACAATTCAATTTGTAGTCCCGGGCATGAAGCAGCTGTCTCACAGTGCTGGAGTTTGTCTCTCCTGCTGATGTGCGATGCCGGGATGAGCTACTGTATTGCACCTCAGAGAACTTGCAGTAATTGGCAGCGATGGGGAAAGGTGACTTTGACAGTGTGAGCACGCATTTTTCTGATTCACAACCGTTATCTCTGCTTTTAAAATTGAGCTCGGCTTTGGTGGAAAAGCTCAAATACCCTTCAGATGAGTCCACAAAGTCAGGCGCGCCGCTTCGCCGTCGACGGAGCACGTTTTGATGACATCAGACTCTTCGGCTTGGAGAGAGAGAGAGAGAGAGAGAGAGAGGTTCACGATCACATATATTGATCAGCCTGTCCGAAGCCCTAGGAATCATGGGAATTTGTAAACTGAGTAATGTTTGCACTTGAGAGACATCCAGTAGTATCCACGACGGCACAAGATTTGTAATGTGGCCATGAGATATTGTGTTTACAGTAAAGCAGCATTAGTCACTCTCGCAGGCTTATCCCCCCCCATCTGCCGTAACCCCTGCCGTCGTATTCATCACCACCCGAACACAACGGCGTTTACCTCACCTCACCTTTATTGGAAATTGCTGCTCTGGGTTGTGCTTTTATGCTGCTCTGAGCGCGTTTGTCTTTGTGCTAAGACTTTGTTATCTCTCCCCAATAACCTTATCTATGAAGCTGCTCAAGTGTTGCTGAGGTCTGCAGTTTTCAGGAACAAGAGGACGCTGATGGAATTGTTTAAACTGAGTGAAACCCCTGTTTGAATGGTTATGGGAGCGTGAGCAGATACATGACTCACATACGCACCGCTAAAATCGTCGTTTGTGGTCAAAATTCCGTCAAGTAACCTATTTATTGGCACTTTTTTTTTTTCATGAAATTAGTATCATTTATCAACCCTGATAAGTTGGAGAAACTCATTTAAATGGTGATTGAGAGTGCATAAAAAGCTAAAATTATAGACAATAAGCTTGAATAGTTAGCTAAAAATAATGAATAAACAGTAAAATATATAGCTAAAAGCAGCCTAGGCTATAGTGACACAGTTGATAGGGTAAACTCAATGTCGTCAAAACAGATAAAACTAGTCTGAGTGGATAAAAAGTAGTATCTTAATATATAAACAGCTAGACAAGAAATCTATAAGAATAGCAACAGTTAGAATTGTTAGCTAAAAGTAATGGATAAATGGCTAAAATAGCTAAAAGTACCCTAGTGTAAACAGTAGCATATTAACGGTCAAAATAACCAACCTATAAAACAATTAGAAAAATTAGCTAAAAATATCATTATGAGAGAACAGTTAAGCTAAAAGTAGCCATAATGACACAGATAAAAGAGTTATCTAAATGATGGCTTAGCGGATCAAAAGTTAGCTAAAAGTTGCCTTGTATATAAACAGTGAAAATAGTTAGCTAAAAGATGAATGGTTAAAATAGTTGAAAGTAGCCTTGTGTAGGCTTATAAACAGTCAGCTAACAGTTAGCTAGCTAAGTAATGAGTAGGTCTAAACATTTAAATATTTTCAAGTTGGACATATGGTTGAAACTGTAGACAGTGCACTAGTGTGAGAACATTATCCTAACAGCATCCACTTTTAGGTAACTGAAATAGTTAAATAACAAGCAAGGTTTATAACTTTAAATGCTGGGACCCATATGGTTTGTTGCATATTTGTTTGATACTTCAGGTTATTTCAGTCAAGATATGTTCTTGCCTGCACGCTGATGTAATTCTACCAAGAAGAGGGGAAGATTTGGTAGATTGGGTCTCAAATGCAAAAACGAAAAAAAATGAAACGCCTCCCAAGGTTTCGGTGCACAAAAAGCCGTCTAAAAATTCCCACAACTAGAAGAACTCTACCTAGGCCTTTGTTAAAAAAGGAAGTATGTTCCCCATCTGCCAGTTCTCACTCCACTCAAAACAACAAGTACTTTGTTTGCCTGAGGAAAGGCCTCTTTCACACACACACACACACACACACACACACACACACACACACAGTAATACAGGCGCAGTGGTGGTGGGAGTGATCTTTTATCAGACGCTTTTCAGAGGAGAAAAAAACAAAAAAAGAAGATGAGGGCATTGTACAAAAAGAGAGGAGAGCGAGGGTGTACAGATTAATATCATATGCTGGGAGGAGAGCGATGTCAGGGACCAGGCCTGAAGCAGAGAGGCAAGAGACGCAATGGAAAACCTTTTACGAGGCGGTCTTTAGTGAGGAGAGCACTGAATTATCGTTCGCTTTGTTGTCAGGTTAGCTTAGCTTAGCATAATGGCTGGAAACAGAGGGGAACAGCTAGCCTGGCGATGTGCTACCCATCACCTCTAAATCTCACAAATTAAGTTGCTCACAAACGTACCGGGAGTCAGGTCAGTCTGTCAGACAGTCAGCTGAGGACCTTTGGACACTGCAGTAAATAGTGAGGGAATGCTCATTTTCGTTCAGTGTTTTGGCCCTGAAGGCCTTCCTGAACTTGTTGTGACTAACAGATTTGTGTACTTCCACCCTTGAGCCCATAAAAGGACAGAGATCTCATTCTCGATCTTTAAAAAAAATCTTGCATGTCGTCGTCACGCCGTCCTGTCGGTCCGTCCATCTCTTGAGGAGTTGGCAGCGAGCGGCTGGCCCCAACACTTCGAGGATGCGGTGTAAGTGAGCCATTTCCGGATGACGATGACTTATCGCTCCATGTGTTATTAGTGAGAGATGGAACACAAAACATCCTGTTTTCAGTGCAAAGAAAGACTGACATATGAACATGGGAGTGAATCATAATCACTGTAAATGTAGCCAACTGTAAAAAGTATCTCTCACTCCCCCTCGCAGAGAAAAAGGATTCTTGCAGTAACATCCAGGCTGGATGGATGGATTGAGGCTCGGATGAGCTCCAGAGCATTTCCTAGCCCTTGTGGTCTCTTCTAAACACACGAGAGGACCTTTTTTTTTGCTGCTGTATGTTCATTTTTATTCTTTTAAATAGATGATAGAGAGCCGTGCTATCCAACTGTGACGTCAATGTTTGGACAACATCAACAGCAGCTACAGACCATCGTAATTTTGAGTGGTGTATATCAGGTGGAATGACTTGGCTCTGGATGTTCTGTAGCTATAACCGGATACTCTGCTGGTTCCACTGTTGGCAGAGGCCAGGCTGAACATTACGTTACGGGAATGTATCTGAGTACTACTCTACTCTATATCACCGACGTGTTTGTTTACAGTTAAAGTTCCCATTAAGTTAAAGCTGCTGTTGTAAACCCAACAATGGCAAAAGGTGGTGGTATTTAATAGTTTATAACTTCCTGGAATATCACTAGAAATTGCTGATGACTCATCCTGCACTCTGGGGCGTGTGTTCACTCGTCTTCCAATGAGCGCTTTCTTTGTTTTATGATGTTACCCCAGGTGTGTAAAATGGTGAATGTCACCAGAGGAGCATTTAGTTCAAAAGTGTGGCTGTGCCTCACCAAAGTCACTATAAAGGGAGAACGCTCACAACAGGTCTCTCGCTTAAATATTTATCTACCGTCTAAACTCTTGACCGAGTAGTTGAGATTGTGCCAGAAATCCCCACTCTGCTTCTAAAGAAAGAACTGGAGTTGTTTGTTTTTTTCTGTTACTTTAAGAAGGATAAATCTCCAACTAGCTGTCAGTGTTACACCATATTCTGTGACCCATCACATTCTGTGAAGTGTTGTCACTAGTGCAGTATTCAGTATTTAGATGCTTACTCCAAAAAAATAATACTTTGTTACAAGTAAGCTTTAAAAGCCCTGCATTGATGATGTTACAGGAAACCTATTATGCCTTTTCATTTTTTTCCTTTCCTTCAATGTTTTACTCTTGTGCATGAAAAAATTCTTGAAAGTCCACACCAACAGAAGCTCCTTTCTCCCACAGAAAGCAGTGCACCTGAAACGCCTCACCAGTAGTCCCGCCTTTAATTCTGTGACTCACATGACATTACAAAGTGACAAGTTCGCGGCTGGTTTGCCACATGGGAATTTATTTAGCACAGCTGCTCTGTTGTTGTTAGCCGTGCTTGCTCTGTCGTGTGTGAGCCGACCAATCAGGGGAGATTGGGTATTTGGGAGGCGGGCCTTAAAGAGACAGGAGCTTAAACAAAGTATTTCAAACAGTGGGGGAAAACAGAGTGTAGGGCACTGTTTTTTGAGTATATTTTGCATATGAAAATCTTACTCTGTTAAGTGACTGATAACTAAAACCTTATAGTGAAGTAAAAAAGTACAATATTTCATTCAGTTGCAGTGATGTAGCAGTAGCGTCACTGAGCAACGTCAAATCCATCGTAGTAGAAGTGAATCTTGATGACGGTTATGTAATAAAGGACAAACATCAGCCTGATGTTGGTGATTCAACGTTATCACAGTACAGGTCCGCAGCACATTTGTGATCATGTAAAAACAACACAACACACAGAACAAAGCAGAATGATAGATTTTCATGATAAATACTCCCCAGCTGAAGAGAAACCTGTGTGCATATGCTGGTTTTCAAACCAGTGTGATGTGCCTGTGTGAGATGGCGAAGGGAAGAGTAGGCGGGTGGCTGAACACACAGCATATTTGGTTAGAGAGGGTGTGTGTGTGTGTTTGTGAGTGAGTGAGTGTGTGTTGCTGAGAGCAGTGCTGAAGTGCATTTAACAGGCTGGGAGGGCGATCAGGACCCCCATCACCCTGCGAACAGGAGGGTGAGTCAGCCGCTCCGCAGACCTTCACTCAGAACACAGTTGACACAACGTCTTGATGTCTGTGCGGCAGATTCTCCTTAGATTTCACGAAAAATATCAGCATATTTTAGTACAGCGCAAAAAGAAAACAGAGATCGATTTGCTCCTCTCCCTAATCACACATTTTCATACAATCTGATTTCCTGCAGAATAGTTTTGAGTCGAGCAACGTCGTCAGCCGCAGGAGGAACAGCAGCTCTCACCGGTGGAACTAAAGATCTGTGGCTCAAACCAGAGGATTTCCGTTTATTCAAATGTATCCAAGAGATGTCTTTGATTTGTGCTTTTCTACAAGGTATTTTTTTTAAAGTTACGTCTGGCAGCAATGTCAACATACCGATCAACCTGATTACCCAGCATGCTCTCTGCTGAGTGTTTTTGACTCCTTTGACTCTTTTTCCCCATTTACATTTACATTAAATCTTAATTGACACCTTATTCAAAGTGATTACGCTGTGTGAGCGTGTGGATGGTTCAGCGTCGTGCTCAAGGACACTTTGACGGGGTGCATGAACGTATTTGTACAGCGGAACAGCAATTTAGTTTCATTTCATGCTTGATATTGTTAAAACCGGCACACTGTAGTACAATAACATCGGCGATAACAGATAAATACCTCACAGTAAATGGTTAATCTTGTTCTCTCCCTCCCTGTCTCTTTTCTGCTGGATTCTTGTAGCTCTCTCTATCATTCCTGTCTTGGTGTGTGTTTCACTTCTCATACAGTAATCGTTATAATCCGGTGAAACAGCTGCATCGACTACCTTTGATTTGTGATCTTTTATAGTCGCCCCTCCCCTCCCCCCTCTCAGATCTGTCCTCAAGTGTTCCCACCGTTATTAACGGCGTTCGGGGAGCCAGTTGATTTAAATAAGAGCGCGGCACGTTCATTCGAGATCAATGTGCAGCTGTTTTAAGAGGGAATTTATGACACCCAGCCGCCGTTCCACTGTGCTCACTGTGCAGATTTTGCGCTGATACCGTGAGCTCGCTTCCAGGCCGCAAAGGTAAATCATAGGAAAAAGGTTGCCGCCGGGGTCAAATCATTTAGGGTTTCATCACGGCGAATGAGCGTCAGCCACAGCTTCATCATCACGGGCGCGGAGAGGTGAACAATCCGGCGTGCGGATACCTCAGTGCCGCTGCCAGTTTATTGAAGTGAGCTGAATTGAGTGTGATGTTTTCCAGGCTGTGGATATAAACCCGAGGTGAGAAAGTTTAAAGGACGCTGTGTTCTGCACTCAGATGCAAGGCTTGTGAGCTGCGCTGCAAAACAGACAGCGGGAGCTGAGCACACACGAGGAGCATTACATCACCCTTGTTTCTATGCACCGCTAAGTTTGACAACAAGCTGAAAGCTATCTGATTAGATTTCGCTAACTCAAAGTGATAAAAGGGGAGAAGCACACAGACGGACGGAGATATTGATCGGGGTTTTTGTTTGCGATGGGGGATGAAGGGTTTGTTCAGAGGCCTGAACTTAAAACACGCTTACAACAACCTTCTGAGAGGTTTCTCCTCTTGCATGCAACTCCCTGAGCCGAAGATGCATGTAAACATTTATTTATTCATAATATCTCCTGTAGTCGGTGTCCTCACGCGCTCTCACTGTTCCACCTCACATCTCCAGTTCGTGTTCGTTGGGGCTGAGGCTGAATTGTTTGAATTGCGGTTGAAGTTGCCTGCACAACGCTCATGCACCAGATGCTTTGTGTTGAAATGAATTTGAAAGGGGAGGTTGAAGCCGCAGCTCCCATGTTCGTGTCGCGCCGGAGACCTTTCTTGCAGATAGGGTTGAGATATGAGTCTGAACGGGAGGAAATTCTCTCTTCCCTCAAGAAGAAGCTACTTTTGATGATCATTTAAAGGTACAACATGTAAGACTTGGCCACCCGTTAGCCCAGTTAGCTTAGTTAGCCATGCATTTAGTTGTCCAGACCCCAGGGGCGTGTTGGTGTTGGCACATGGGAGTGTTTAATGTGGATGGGACGGGGCAAGCTGGTCAGCGCGCTAACTTCAGTTGACCTCTCTGCAGCAAAATGTCTACTGTCTACTATAAAATAAAATACAGATATTTGCATTCAACCACCTTCTTATTTAATTTGCTCTGCGTTCCCAGTGTAAACTGTGCTTCCGAGGCTGTTAGCATGTGGCCTGTGGACTCCTCTGCTTCATGCTGGTCCATTACCTCAGGTCTGACGGATTAGGTGGAGGTTTGTTGGAGTGTGGCGCTGTGCTGCAGGCATGACTCGGCTTGGTCCTGCGGAGAGGACGCTTTAGGTTCCTACAGCGGCGAGGCGAGTACACCTGATGGTTGGTTCATTGCGGTTTGCCTCCTGCCCAGTCAAATGGAAACTTTATTAAGTTCGACTTCAGCCCTCTAACTCACCTTGTACCTACTATTTACATGCGTTTACGCTCAAAAAACATCATTAGTCTTCTCTTACTGTCAAGTGCTGAAGCTCTGTTTGGACTGGAAATCCTTTAAGGTGACACAAAAGAATCAAGAGAGACAGACCGAGCCTTTAATACCAGCTGTTTTACTTGACATTTTTTCCTGCGGTCCCATTATGATTTGTGAATTTCGGTTGACGTCGCTCCGCGAATGAGTCATCCTAATTTTCATTCTGACACTGAATTTTCATAATTTGTCACCAGGTTTGGCGGATGGGAGGTGGCGCTTAATATTATCGATCGGTCTTAATGAAAACAAAGCGACATCTGAGAAGTTTAGCCCTATTTTCCTTTTCTCTGTGTTCACTCACTGACCTCTGGTTGATCGTCTTTGTCTTGACTGACTCGGACGACTCCCTCAGTCAACTGGAGTCCATCTTGCTGCATTTTCGTCTTGACATTGACTGTGCATGTGTTCATTCTCTCTGTAGCGGTGGCTTCTCTGTGGATTTTGAAATAAGGTAAACATTACAGCACCTCTCACGAGCACTGGATCCAGAATAGGCACTAAGCCGAAGGTTGTTTTACTGGCGAGCTCCTGCTCTGGTTTCAAGTTGAACTCTTATTATATAAATCTATTGTTCGTATCCGCTGTTTTTAACCAAAGTACTTTAGTTTCTAAAGTCTTAAGAGTGCACAACCACAAATAGATGCAAACTAGTTTCACCCCGTGGAGCTGATTACATGATTGTGATTGGCGTAGGTGAGGTGTTGCTTTTGCAGTTGCTGTTATTAGCGCGAGGTGTTTACTTGGCCGGCGTTCTGGGAATGCCTCTCTCCTTGGCTGCTGCCGCTGCTCAGGGACCCTTCTGAGAACTGGACAGCTCGCGCTCCGTCTGACCAGAAGGCTGTGACGCACGCCGCTGTGACACCGGTGACTCACTGGTTCCCTGTTCCTGGATCTGTGAAATCTCATCCTACCCTTCATCGCAGTTCTTGCCCCGCTCCGTGACCCCGCCTGTCCCGGCTTGTCCACATGTCTCGGCTGAGACGCACAGATGGACCACAGGCAGGAGAAATCCCTCCCACTCCCTCTGACATCTTCTGAGCTGAGGGTGATGCTGCTTGTCTTGTCTCTGAGTATAATGCGCTGACACCTCACAGAGAGACAGACAGAGGAGGCCTATTGTGAAGATTTAACTGAGACCGAACAACTGTGCATATATCTACATACATCTACATATATATTTTCTTTTCCACAACTTGTGAAAACTGATAAGGTCTTGGTTTGATGCTCGGATGACATTTCTCCTTTTCTTTTTAAGTTCCTTTCATCCATCTGTGTAAGTAAGTAAGAGCTCCGTTCTCAGTCAGGGGTCGACTGTTGACCCAAGAAAAAGTCCGTTTTAAGATGTTTAGATTTTGGTTAGGTTTAGGTACAAATCACCACTTTGTCAAGGTAAGAGGAGCGTCTTTGTAATGGTGACAAAAACAATCACATGGTTATGGTTGCAGGATGATTGTGTTCATGCTTTAAAGAAAAACACTGTTGGCGAGTAATCAAGGCCACCTAAACCGAGACCGAGTCATAACCCAGACCAGAGAGTATTGGGACCAAAACCAAAACCAATGCAGGACAAGTCTTTCAAGTCAACTTAAGCTATTAGAGGGATACTTGTCACCAGAAATTAGGCCTGAGGAATAAATCTAAATATCATCAAAACTGTTGTTAATAACCGTATTTCAAAACAAACATTGGAAACAGAAAGTTGCATTTCTTTCCTCCGAGAAAGCACCTTGAACTTGGATCTCGTACCACGTCCTGAGCCAAGCAAATATTGAAGTTCAGGAACTGGCCCAAACTGGAAACAAAAGCAGACACTGACAATGGCTATAAATTTCCTTCAGTAGAATACGGTATAAGAACATGAGACTATAAATAATGATTTGAGGAGAGGAGTCGAGAAAGCAGTGGGGCAAAGCGAACATGACGGAGAGGGTCTGGCCTCCCTCGAGGAGTTCGCCGCTCCTCTGGTAGCGGATCACAGGCGATCTCTTTCTCCCGTCTTACTTCTTCTCCATCAACACATCATGTCAGGAGTAAACAGACCCGCACGGCGCCGCCACGGGCCACCGCGGCAGCTCTCAGCTCGCAGACGGACTGTGGCGAGCTCAGCGCTTCACGTCAGAGAAAAGGCGGACATCCCCGTTCGTTCGGGGCAGAGAGGAGCGCCTTTGTTGGGAAAGCGCTTGGAGCCGAGCCGTGGGAGGTCAAATGACTGTCTAACATCTGTCAGTCATCCTCCAGCGAGCCGAAACCTGATGGCACCTCGCTGCCTCCATTAGTCTGCCTCCCACATCACCTACAGCTACAGCTGCTGCGCTACATACCTGCCAACCTCTCCACAGGCTGCGAGATGCATCTTTATTTGCAGCGCTGCTAATGTTGTATTCTTCTTGCTCCCCAGGTTTCTTTTAGTGAAGACACGGAGAAATAAAAACACTTCGGCGTCCTAGAAAACATATTTTTAAACAGCTTCTTACAGCTACTTTGTATTTACTTATTTATTTATCCATTTACATTAAATGTTATAGAAACAGGCGATCTGTTACGCGCTTTAAACCATGTCCCTGCTCCAGTTCTCCTGCTCTTATGGTACATGTCAAATACATATTTTACATGAGCTGATTATTTATACATCTGAATCTCTCTCCCTTTCCCTTCCTCTAAAATGCTTAAGTATTTCTTGATGACTCATCCTGCACTCGGGGGCGTATACATAAATTATGTCCAATCAAATGTGATTCGGAGAAACCGGCGAATCTCTCTCATCATATCGAAAATCTAAAACCCGGAATGAAGCGAAAGCAGAACTTTTGGGTTCTGTTCCAAAGGCAGGAGCTGATTATCAAGTGAAATACAGGTTAAGAAGACAAAGGTGGGAAAAAGACAAAGACAGGAAGCGCAAAGCAGAATGTGACACTTGAGGAGAGTACCTGCAAAAAAACTAAAACAGGAAATGACTTATGAGCTAAAAGGAAAAAAAAACGTGACCAATATTTTAAGCTTTAAACAGTCTGTAATAATCACCCTGTACAAATAATGTGCCTATGTCACAGAAAACTGGACTATAATACTGTAACTGATGATATAATAATTCTTTAAACACTAAATAAAACACAAAAACCATCACTGTTATTACCAGAAACATGACAAGCTGAGAGTGAATTTCGTCCACATCTTGTCAGTCCATTTGTAACATATGTTATAATACACACAAGCACGCAAGGCAACACATGCCCACTTTCAGATGCGGGCAGGAAGCTAAGAGCAAAAATTACGGAGCACTTCCTTGTTGCTGTAACGTAGACGGTCGCTAAAATCCCAGCTGACCTTGTTAGCTCGTGATATCACGGGGCTGGAGGTTTGTTTGGATGGACTTTAGAGGGGTAATGGTTAAGGTCTAAATGCCTCCAGCTCCGGCTCCAGCTCCCGGTGTCCATTTTCAAATCCCGGAACGTCTTGATCAGATGCCTCCTGAAATTATACCCTGCCTGGATATTCCGTTTATAATACACCACGTTAATTGAGCTAAATATGCTCTCGACTGTCATTTTACTTTAAGTCTCCACACAACAGTTCTGCTCCGGCCGGGTGCTGACATGAAAACAGCATGTTTTCACAGCCCCTTGAGATGCCTCGCTACATCTGTGTTGTGTGCACGTGTGTGTGTGTGTGTGTGTGTGTGCGCGCGTGTGATGGGAGAGAGATGGTGCGAATGGGCCTCCCTGCCTTAGCAGGGTCATTACCAAGATGAATATAGTGATTATAAGGATGAATAAGGTGTGATTATGAAGATGAATAAGGCGATTAGGGCTCTTGTCACCGCTGCTCAGGCGGCTGTTCATTAGAAGGCAGAAGGTGTCAGCGTGTAACATGCGTGAACCCATTAACTTTCCATCCACAGGGGGGATTTGTATTGCACGTACCTATACATGCCTGCACATGAGAATGCTGCAGCACCCTCACGCCAGACCGGAGGAGGCCATTTGTGTTCATTTGTGCGGTTAAATGACCCATGCATGCAATATATCTCCTTCCATTGGCTGCTCAGTGCCATAATCCAGCTTATGTGTTTGACCCTAAAGGACGCGGGCGCACCTGACTGCATCTGCAGGTCGCTGGGCAGAGCTAAAGCTAGCTCGCAGGCTGCCGTGCTGGTACTGTAACAGCAGCTGACTAATGCTGCATGCTGTGTCACTGAAGCCGCTGTGTGTCCAGAGGTTAAAGACATCTCACCCGCTCCGTCCATGTGATTTCTGAAGGTGGGAGGAGGAGGAGGAGGAGGAAGAGGGTGTAGCGGAGGCGTGGGGAAGTGGGGGGGGGGCTGGGCTTTCTGGATGGTGACGCACTTAATGGCTGCCTGGAAAGTTTTTTGAGAATTCCGCCCACTGACTGAACCAGAAGTGGGCTTGAATCTCTCTCTCTCTAACTCTTTCTCTTCTAAACGGCACCTCCCACTCAGTCAACAGCCCTGCCGACCCCCTGCACCCCCCCCACCCCCCCCACTCCACTCTCCCCCATCCCATCATGCACCTCCTCCGTGTTTGTGTCTCATCAAACCTTTGTCTCTGTCTGCAGCGCTGTGGCAGCTGTGATCATGTTTGATCACTGTTTGAGGTTTGTGTGTGTGTGTGTGTGTGTGTGTGTGTGTGTGTGTGTGTGTGTGTGTGTGTGTGTGTGTGTGTGTGTGTGTGTGTGTGTGGGCAGGATGTCTCTCTCCTCGGGCACGCAGGAAGGATTCGTCCGGTCTTTCTCTTTTCTTACCTGCAGATATGAGCGATGTGATGAGAGCCGGTGTGAATGCAACGTGGGGGGAGAAAGGACTGTGATTCTTGTGTCCTGCGTATGATCGAGCCTCACATGACAGCGGCAGCACCAGAGACCAGCTGCACGTTGTCAAATGATTTGGAGGAGAAGCGACACTGTAGGACAATCAGGACTTATCTAAGTATAAAAGACAAAGATCCATATGTGCACAGTTAGGTTCAGGAACATTACCATTCGCCCTTTGAGACCGGCTGCTCCGTCTACGAGGACACGAGTGAAGTACTTTTTACTAAAATGTCCTCCATTTATGCTGATTATAAAAACTGAGAGTTGCACTTCAGAAAGGGAACCTTTGTCGTTGCAGAGTTTGTTTGTTTGTTCTTTGTTTAAGCCCGAGCTGCAAAATAATGTGTGATCTTGAAACGTCTAAGCTCAATCAATCAATCAATCACTATGTATCAAGATGTGTCAACCAATGACAGAACTCTGAAAGAAACTCTGAAAAATCCTTCCGATTTTATTTCAAATAATTCGTCAGTAATCTTGTTGTGTCTTCTCAGTCCTCAAAAATGTGTTGCAAACTAAAAGCTGCTTCCCTGAATGATGAATTCCGTCACAGTCTTGATTTATTTCCTTTGATTTATACGATGTAAAGTTATGTCAAGTCCAGTGTGCTTCAGGATGTCGAGGTGAGGTTGGTGGATGACGGATGTGTTCATTAGTCACCGTGTTTACAGTCTTTCATTCACTCTGCGATATAGAAAGGCTTTGCCTTGTCTCATGGCTGAACAGGAGGACGCTGCTGTGAAATTGTGAGCGTGATCAAGCGTTTTCAGTGGAGATATGTAGCCCTGCCAGAAGTGTGTTACTGAGAGGGGAGAGATTAGCGAGCCTTTCTTAGACTTGCGTCACGCCGACCTCACAGCCAACCTTCTCCTGCAGAGAACAGTTGACCGTCCACAGCTCCTGTGGTTGCACATTGTTGCACACAACTATTAAAGGCAGGGCTATGCTCAAAAGGAACTATATCATGGTATTTGACCACAGAATCTATAAGGATGTGATCGGTTATGTCAGAAGGAGACAGTCTGACATGTTAATACATTTAGGACGAAATTATTATCTGCAGTTCACCTGTAGTTATGTTTATGTACAAAAAACACTTGGTTAGGGGCTGGGAAAATGCCACACTTTGGCTTAAAATACTGATACAGATGTGAACGAATCAGCAGTTTGCAGATTCCTCAGCAGCAGACCAGAAAATTGTCTTCTCACTCAGAGAGAGACGGCTGGAGAGGAAATGAAGGTCTTCTTCTCCTCTTCCTGTCTAACAACCAGGGAGCCAGAGGCCATGCTGTTGGTAGAAACACCCTCTCAGCTGCAGCATAGACCTCTCTTAACCAGTCAACACCTAAACCTTGGAACGCTTCCGCATTAAGCAGAGCCCGGCCTCAGCTGGAGCCGATCCAAAACCCGGCACCTATGTGTGAACCTCAGCCCGGGGGAAAGAAAAAAACATGAGCACGGGGCAACACGCCGGTATCATCGACCCAGGAATAGCTTCTCCCCCTGGTTATGTGTTCGGGGCTGAAAGTGGGCTGACCGGATAAACCCAGGGGTCCCTGAGGAGCATGACCCAGAGCCTCGCTGTGGTGGGCGACAATAAATCTACATTCGCCCCCCCCCCCCCACCTCCTTCTCTATGCCACAGCAACCCCCTTCCCTCCGCCACACTCCACATTTGAGTGCTTCTCCGTCTCTCCAGGCTCTGTGGTAATGAAGTGCTTTATGGCTGCAGAGGACAGGAGGGGGACGCATGGGGGGCTCATTTACACGATGGAGGTGGGGGTGGGGGGCATGGTGGCCAGCGGTGACTGGACTGATTGAGTAACTGCGCACCCTCGAACACACACTCAGACACGTCACCTGACCCCAGTGGAGGGGTCCGAGGGGGTTTGGTGGTGGGAGATCTCAGATAACCTGCTCACTCAGCACTGCAAATTACCACCACCTGATTGATGCCGTGCGTCAGGCTGAGCGAGCTACAGTTACAGGCTGGATTTCGGCACGGTCCCGCACCTCATTCTCGACGAAGGTTTAAAGTTCGGAGCGTTTCATCGTTCGCTTGTTGTGTTAAATTATCTGAAGCCCTTTGAGACTGTAGCAGTGATTAAAGGCTGCGCAAATAAGCTTGACTCGCTGCCCCGAAAGTCGGGGCAAAAAACAACGTTTCGCCTTGTCGGTTAATTCCTCATGTCATAATGTTTGTCTTTGGAGGATTAAATACCAAAAAAAAAATGCACAAAACCTTTGCCTTCTTTCATTGTAAAATGAAAACCAGACCTCATTTGCTTCCTACTGAGCTGAATTTGATTGTTTCTCTCTCAGTAGCTCGCCTTTGAGGATGAACTTGTGCACCAGAATGAATAGGCAGACAGTAAAACAAGCAGATTTCATCATCAGCAAATAGTTCTTAAAAGAGACAGGTTGCGTCCTGGGATGGTGATGTCTGTGTTTGCTCCAGACTTAAATATCCCAGCAGCTATCTGATTCAATGCAGTGAGTTTGAGTCATTCCTGGTCCTCAGAGGATGAATCCTACTGACGTTGGTGATCCTGTGACTGTTTCACTTGGGTTACGGTTAGTTCGATGTTTGTGACGTTGAGTTAAATGTCCCACAACCTCTGCATGGATTGCTGTGAAGTTCGGTTCAGACTTTTAGGATGATCTCTATCATCAAAGCTGCATCAGCCTCAGCTACGATGTGTCATTACTCTTTAGGAACTTTTAGCACGATGACACATTAAACTAAGATGACAAACTGCTAAACATCAGCATGCACATTGTTGTTCGATGTAGACTTTTTACTCTTGTTTGGTGTTCAGCCCTCAAAATCATGTGGCTGGAGTCTTGTTGCTGGAGTTTGACAGCTAGCAAAACATGTGCAAACTCAAAAAGTCTGTTATCAAAATGGTCTGCCAGTGCTGACATAGGAATGTTTGGGTTCTTGTGATGGCATCTCTTGATGTATCTTCAAATGTTCAATACTCAATGAAGTATTACAAAATGATAAAAGTATTGAAAATGCGCTTTAAATTTAAAGAAATCAGCATTTTGTTTACATATAATTGTACTCATGAATGCCAAAACATCTTTATATATACCTGTTCTAATATTAAAGGCTTTTAAATCTCCCTCACCCATCCATTCATCCGGTTCAAGCCAGTTTTCATGTGACTTTGAACTCAGAGTCCTTCAAGCGTAATCCCGTTTACAGTGCTGGAAGTGCAAGTGTTGCTCTGTGAATACAGGTGTTCCTCTTGTCGGTGCTAAGTGTTTTGACCCCTCGCACACCTGAGCCTCCGGTAACACTCTCTCCTCTCGACAGTTGTCCCCCACTGCCACAAGCTCTTCGTGGCCAAACGGCTCAATCCGAGCCTCGGCCCCGTGCTCGCTCTCACATGGGGAGGTCTCTGAAATGAAAATGCCATTATAAAACATTTACCAGCCTGCTGAGTTTACATGTCTTACAAGAAAAGGACCGTTTGGAGCGGTTAAGTGTCACATAAATCTTTCAGCACGCTAATTGAAGTGGTTCCCCCAATAGGCCACTCTCCACAGCTGCTATTACAAATCGCAACAACTGCGGATGGGGCGGCCAGCTGCAAACCAAATCTTACACCCACTTGATAATGTTGTTAAGACACACACATGGTGCTCTGCGGATTGCTGCTGCCGCTAGTTTGCTCAGACGGCTCCGCTGGGAGCATGCAACGTAGTCGTATGTAAACACAAGTCATCTTTCAGTGAAATATGCTCTGAGAGGCGGCACAAGTGTGCTCTCCCCCTCCCATCCCCTCTCCTGGAAAAGCAACTTATTTAAAGCTTATTTAAGCGGGCAAGTTGAAGAGGCGCGTATTGTTATTTCCAGCAGCGGCCTTGGGGGATTAGTTGCAGGAAGCTGGCGGCGGGGGTTTCACCTATCAAATGCACCGGCTCATATCTGAAACTGTTCGCGCTACAGCTAGCTGCGAAGCTTCAGAGGATGAGGACGATGAGGCTCTGTGCTAGCAGTGAGCGAGCAGAGATCCCCTTCCAGCTGATTGGAACGAGCCCAGTCGGGCCGCCGAGAGAAGAAGCTTTGTGTCGTATATCAGAGCAGGAAGGTGGAAACCGTGCAGGTCCGTTAAACTCCGGAGGGCTTTTTCATGGCTCAGCAATTACCGAGGCCTAAACTGTGACACTGAAACTTGATGTATTCCACCTCCCACTCCATCTTCCCTCTCTGTCCTTCAAAATCTCTTCTGTTCCCTGCCCTTCCTATATTTATCTCTCCTCCCTCCATCCCATTTCATTGTCTCTCCACCTGCTTTTTAGCTGTTTTTCTTATCTCTGCCGCTCACGCGTCCTAATTGCCACAGAACTTGTTGATGAAAATCGAGAAGTATTTCTTGACTGTGGGCCAGAGACGAGTGGACACATGTATATAGTCTACATTGGATTGTGTTCACTGAGGATTAGTGTTTTTTTTTTTTTTATGCAGAGGTGCCCACACTCATTTTCAGTTTAAAACTGAAACACTGTTAATTAGACAAAAAAAAAGATGAAAAATCGTTTAAATGTATTGACATGGTGCTGAGATGGAAAAGTTGGGGCGCCAGTGACAGCAGATAGCAACAAATACTGACGTGAATCTTGTTCAAACTGGACCCTCACCAACATCTGGCTTTTGTCTGTAGTTGAAAAGAGTGCGATCAACACTCATTCCAGGGTCGAATGACTCTGCAGTAGATGCAAATATTTACCACCACTGATGGAAACATGACACTGTGGTGGATAAGTTTTGATCTTGAGTACTGATGCTCTGGTTCCTGAAGCCTGTGGCTTAAACGTCCGCTGCCCGCAGATAAAGACGTGAGATCTACTGCATGTGGGGCGATGAGGAGGCTTCAACCTCCCTCGCCTCCTCGACAAAGCATAAAAACTTCCTCCGTCTAAATACTTCCATCCTGAGCCGAGTCTCGGAACAGACGATGGCCGTTGCCAGCCCGCAGGTAGCCCCGGCACAAGTGCTGCACGCAGGTGGGAGAGCAGATCGAGGACGCTTTGATGGCTCTTTTTTTTTCTTTTACAGGTGACACTCTCTCTAATGTCTGAGTGGTCATCCTCTGGGTGAAGGGGGGGGATGTGTCCCCCTCTCCTCCACCGCATGTGGGCCATTCACAAAGTAATAACCGCGCCCCACTGTGCCCATCATGCCTCGCCGCCAAAACCTCCTCGTCAACACCTGGCACAATGGTAGCCAACACCTGTTCACCTAATTAGAGGGACACTGGCGGGAGAGGAGATGAGGAAGTTAATGAAACGCTAATCTGGTCCAAACAAACGCCCGGGCATCTGCCTTGCTCACTCGCCGCCGCAGCAGCAGCAGCAGGTCGCCGTAATGGCCGCCTTATGCGCGCCTCCCCCGCCACGCCACCTTGAGTGACCTCATCAATGCCAAACCTCTCTGCTGAGCAACGTGAATGTAGGAGAGCAGACAGGAGGAATTGGGGGGGGGGGGGGGGGAGGAGAAGCCGGGCGCGTGCCGCTTCCTGGACGGGCAGAGTAGCTGGACGGCGAGCTGTCAGTCAAATGAACGAGCATTAAGAGATGAGCTTCCCTGTGCAGAGAAGTTGGAGCGGCTCCAGGTCGCACCAGCTGCACCGCTCCTGTTTACAAGCTGGGACCTGCTGCCGGAGAGGCCCGCCGCTCAGAACGGATTCTGAAGAGCGCGTTATGGCCTTCAGTGAGAGCTGTGACCAGAGAACAGGGTCCAATGACCATCCTCGCCTTTCAAATCACCCAAACTGACTATTTTGTTGAGCAGCCACAAAATTGCTTGTCCTCAAAATGGTTTGCAGGTGGCTTCAGGTGTGTTTTTTTTTTTTTTTTTTTTTTTTTTGCCAAATCTGCACCGACAAGAAACAAAACATTGAAACAAGTTGAGAAACAGGGAAGAAAGCTAAAATAGAACAGGTTTGAGAGGGACAGGACTGGAAAATAAAAGTCACAGCGCAGTTCAAAGCCTTGAAATTGCTTAAATGAAAGGCAAACAGAAAGGTCCTCAGCCTTGATTTAGAAGAGGTGAGAGTTGGAGCCGACCTGCAGGTTTTCTGGGAGTTTGTTCCAGATATGTGGTGCATTTATTACTGAACGCCGCTTCTCCGTGTTTAGTTTCTTGACTTGAGGGACTGAAAAAGCAAGAGGTAAAGACACAGACTCACAGGAGAGTAATCGGGGACAGGTGACATCAATCAGGGCAATCACAAGGGGCGGGAAAACAAGAGAGAGACACAGGAAGTAACGCAACATGACACATGAGGATAACCCTTACAAAATAAAAGCATGGCGCCTAGAAGCAACCTCACCTAATGTTACCCCGAACGTTACCAGGAGTTAACATTTTCTTGTTGAGTGGCTCATTAAAGGTTTACTCCACCAACAATTCATTCATCAGGCTGGATCAGATCAGTCTCTTGCAATTGAGGTGTCGTGTGGAATATTAGGGTCCTTTCAAACTCATCGACGACAACTCCCATGATCCCACGCTGCTTCACCACATCATCAACTTACATCTTCTTTTTGTGAAAAGAAGCTGAAGTGTGTCACGAGTTTCTGAGCAGTTTGCTGCCCGGCCGTCGGCCTCGCTCGGTGCCTTCTCATGTGAACCCTCCTGAACTCTCTTTTCTCTGTTTGTTTGTTTTCTCTCCAACAGGAAACTTCAAAGGGATGTGTAAACAGATAGACCACTTTCCCGAGGAAACGGATTACGAAGCGGACCCGTCTGAGTACTTCTTACGTGAGTATCTTGCCTCCCCGTTCTCGTGCAGAGAAATCCTGCGCACATGTTAAGATTGATGCTCTTTTTGCCGCTCGGTTGGTTCGTCTTAGTCGGGACCACGTTGATAAAAAAAAAAAAAAGAATAGAAATCACATCAGGCTTTTCTCCCTCTCTCTTTCTCTCTCTCTCTCTCTCTCTCTCCAGACATTTACTGTATTTTTAAAATTTGTCCCACTTTTTGCTCTGTCTCAGACGGGAGCGCCGTGCCAGTAACTGCTCTTGGCCCGCATGTCACTGCTGTCTCTGCCTGCTTTTAGCACGACGCCGGCCAGGCTGAGTCCTGCCAAGCAGCTCGTCTGTTTTTACTGCTTGGCTGTGTGTAACATAACGTGCAGTGTTACAGTCGGCTGTGTACCCTGTAAACACAGCCCATTGATTTCTGCTCCCTTTTCCTTTGTGCAAGCAAGATGGAGACGCTTGTCGAACTCATTTGCCCGCTAATCCTAAAAATCACAACAATGACCCCGGAGCTCATGATGTACTGTTAGTGCCGTCAGCTCAATACTCTCTCCTGATTGGCCAATTAATGCGTCTGAGACGTAATTTGTGATTTACAGACCCCCCACAGTCATGACGCCTCCGAGTTCAAGTTTCACGGAGAATTTTTCTTCTGTCTTCAATTTGCTTTTATTGAGCTTTTTTTTCCCCACACACTAACTCAGTAAATCTACTTTTGCTTTGGCAGATTTTGACTTAGTTTTCATTTTATGAATTAAGTGTGGCGGTTTTTGCTGCTCTGGTCCAGTGAGGAGGATTTGGACGTCTTCTTGTGAAGCAATCTGTTAAAACAGCTTTCATAAAGAAACTTTTTGGAGAGCATCGCTCCAAAGCCGTTGATAGTCTACAACAAATGTGTATTTCATTATACAGTATCAGTGCTCAGGGTTAAAGTGGTTATTTTTTAGTCCAAGCTATTAGATTGCAATATTCAGTTTTGGCGTCCTTGCTCGCAGCGCTTGTGAGAGTTTCAATGGTGGGTTTTAGAGAAGAAACTGCCGTTGAATGAGTTTTGGGTGCCGCAGGGGCAGGTTGTGTGTTTACAGTTGGTTTTTCTCACGTTAGCGGTCGCCAGTAACTCACATTAAGGGAAATCCTGGTTTTGTTGATGGTTGGAGGTCTTCTGGAGAGCTGCTGCGTCCTCGGTCAGACATTAAGCCAGCTCACTGAGTAGCTCTAAAACGTAGGCTGGCTGCTTGTTAAACCCGGAATGTCTTTGTTGTCTCTTTCTACGTTAATTAAATACACGATATGCAACATGTGGGTGTGGAGGCTGCAGAGCTGTTTAAAGGTTAAGTAACGCCGTTGAAAGACTGCGCCACCAATTGGGAATCACACTTGCAGCCTAGAACAGGCCTGAGTCATGATGGACAAACTATCAAAATAAGACGAGATGGGGAATTCAGGAAAAGCAGAACCAGAGACATCTGTCTAAACCTATAGAATTAAATATTTATATATTCATTATGTGGATGATTAACTTTTTTTTTTTACTTCAAGACTTTTCCTTTTTCTATTTGATTAACAAACCAGTGTCCCGAGTCCCTGTTGACCCCTGATGTGGTACAGCTCCTCCCCTCCTCCCCTCCTCCCCTCCTCCCCTCCTCTCCTCCTCCCCCGCCCTGCTGCAGCCTGCAGTGGTTCATAACTAGAAGTCACAAAGTGTCCGTCTCCTCGTCTCCATCGGCTGGGGACAGTAATTGAGGCCCTCTCGGAGAGCCGAGCCGAGCCCGTGTGTGCCAGTGCTCGGAGATTAGGCCCAGCCAATTAGGCTGTGTTTGACTTAGCGCTCTGAGCGGTTGTTCCCGTCCATATGTGCCAGAGAGAACGGTTATGATAACAGCTCTGGTAATGATTGTAACAATGCTGGAGCGGCGGCGAAGGCAGATCAGTCTTATGAAGGGCCGTCTCCCGGGCTGGGGATGACAGGGTCGCTGGACAGGGGCCGCGCTCTGGCTCTCGGACCACCGCCACTCGTCTGCATCTGTGTGTGTGTGCGTGCGCGTGTGTGTTAACCTCTTCCCGGGCTGTGATTGGAGGAGAAGGCCGCAGTGCTCCCAGTGGCTTGCCAATTAGGACACTCACATCCATAAATATTTCAGCCTCCTTCTTATATAGGTCAAGCCTTGCTCGATCGCTGTCTCCCACACTCTGCCGCTCTTCACCCTCACACCCGTAAGATTTCACGGCGGCGTTGCACAGCACCTTTTGTCGTCTCTCCGGCTCGAAAGGGAGCCCAAAGCTGTTTCCCCGGGTGCACGGCGAGGTCACAGAGGAGCGCGGCATCACGGCGGGTGTCTCAGACGTATTCTCATATCTGCCCATTTCCATTTCACGGACACACACCTGGCATTTCCATAATGAGGAGTTTCACGGCGCCTCTGGGTGGCCAAAGACGAGGGGAAAAGCTGCCTCTGCTCTCACATGCAGGAGGGAGAGAGAGAGAGAGAGAGAGAGAGAGAGGAGGGGGAGATTGGTTATGCAACAGGAATGATGTCACTTCAGGTGAAGGCCCAGGCGGAAATGACATCACCGGGGGGGAGCTCGCCGGTCCAAAATTCGAAGGGGACACACCGGTGATGTCATCAAACTGCGTGGCGAGGAGGAGAGAGATATTTGGTTGCCGAGCAAACAGACGAATCTGACAAATATTCTCCTAAACATGCACCCCCGCTTCTTCTTCATCACACACACACACACACACACACACACACACACACACACACACACTCTGATCTGCTGTCCTTATGCTGACACACACACACACACACACACACAAATACACACAAATATATCAGTGGATTCTGAGTGTGTGTGTGTGTGTGTGTGTGTGTGTGTGTGTGTGTGTGTGTGTGTCTGTTCTGTGAGTCCTCAGCTCTCCCAATAGCAAGTCAGTTTGCACATCCACACGGGGTTATATAAGCCAGCTGAGGCACACTAAAGCGCCAGTGGGTTTTTAGATCATGCCGTGTCGGAGCTCCCATCATCCACTGCTCTACTGGGCGCTAAGCAGCTGAGAGAGAAGAAAGAGGGGAAGAAAACGCCCAGTTATGCAAGCGACTAATGCTAAACTGAAAGGCATCGATTCAGCGTGATACAGAGAGGGAGACGTCGACGGGAGGAGGGGCGCCTGCGTCGGAAATTAAGTGTTAGTCAGAGGTTTCTGTGTCACGAAATGTTGGATGTTCTTGCGCTTATAACGCACCGACTATTTAGATATTCATTTCATTGTTAAAGGTGTTTCATCAAGTCGAGCAAACTGGTTCCAGCTGCTTTTCTCTGACTTATGGATTATGCATTTTTTGTAAGATTTTGTCAACAAAACGATGAATTAGAATGGAAAATAACCCATAATCCAAACATTATTGATATAAAAAGTAATGTTATACATTCATAAAAGGCTGCCACCAATGATTATTTCCACCATCTATTGTTAGTTGTGTGAAGTGTGTCACAGTTTGTGTTCCTCGTGCTCCTAGCGCTTCATTGGTTTATACTTTATTTAGTGTTTTGTATTTTTGCTACCTCTCTTTTTTCTCAGACATTCCCCTGCCTGCTTCCTCTGTTTTCGCTCATTAAAGCTCACATTTTGTTTTCACCTGCCTGCGTTTACATGTCTCGCGTTTCTGTCCCCTGACCCAGACAAAATCTCAAACGGCAGTGAACAAACGGCCGTCACAACCAAAGTGCTGCCTTCAAATACCCCAAAGTTAATTACTCTACAATGATATCAAACAGAGAAAGGCAGAAGGACCACAGAGCATTTTGCTTTTTTTTCCTCCACTGTTATTGCTTGAGAGACGACTACTAGCGAATTATTAAAATCCCTAGCTGTTGTTTTTCAGTTGATCATCCGATCCCACTTATTTCAGAGCCTCGGTTCTGAAACAAACCTGCAGCGGGTCTGACAGAAGATGAAGGAGCCATTATCCATTCTCTTACTCCGTCTGCCATCATTTCACAGCTGATTCATTCAATGTTTTGTTGTGATTTTATCAAGGCGTTTTCTCTTAGTCCTTGCCACAACATTCTCTCCTGCTCCAGGCTGTGTGTTTGTTTGTTATTTTTTTTTTTTTTTTTTTTTTTTTCACATCAAAAACCCCTTTGTTTTTTCCCAGCAGCCTACTGGAAACAATCCCCAATCATGCAGTGTGTCCCAGTTCCTTAGTGTAGACTCGCACTTTAATGTGCGCGCTGCGCTCTGATGTTGATACTGCTCTGTTTTTGGAAACAATCGAGAGGCTGATATCGGGTGTTATGCGGACAGGAAATGATGCTAAGATTGCGAATTCGTCATTAATTCGAAGCGAGCTCTGATCAATATTTTCATATCAACAAAAGTGTCACGTGACTCATCGGTGTGAAAGAGGGTGCTCGTAGTGGCAAAACCCACAGAGAGTTATTGCTCCCCTCACTTTTCTTTCAGCTTGCTGTTTTTGGATTTCTCTCTGGCACAACTAGGCTCACTCTCACCGCTGTGACAGGGTCGTTTTCGGCCGCAGCAGGCAGCTGTTTTGAGCAAAAAGCTCTTAAAAATCCAACTGTACATGACCTGCGCGGCACCAGGCGGCAGACAGACACAGTTCAAGGGGGAGCTGGTGAACTTTGTTCCAACAGCAGGCGAATCAGATCTTTAAAGGGGCTCTTTGTAACAATTTGAAGCAGTCTGAAGGTATTAATCGCTTTTTTATCGGCTTTGTGTGACATGGAATTATGAGACTACCATCATCTCTCCCAGTTGCCTATTTAAGCCTGTAGGTGATTTGTGACCTTATGCAATCTGTAAATGGAGTCCGCCGAAACAAACTGGTTCCACAGAGCCTCTTTTAAGACAGACTTTGTAATTTGCAAGTGATCAGATTAGGTTTTTGCGCGCAGGCATTACCAACGTTACCGCTGGTGCCGCGGCTTTTCGCCGCAGGAATCGTGAGCCTGAAACCTCCCTCAGACTGCCAGCAGACAGTTTCTCTCAGTGCCTGTCCAAGGCCCCATGTTCTCTGTTGTGTTGCTGCACTCCATACGCTGATGCACTTCGGTCACTGGATTTGATGTCATCGTTGTGACACTTTGAAATCCAGAGTGTCTCGATTGAGAGACCTCCGCTACCTCCAAATGTGGTCTGGATCCGGTCGATCTGGATATGCCAAAAAACAAAATAAAATAAATGGATTTGGGCTCGCAGAACAAGCCCTTAGAGGAGAATTTAGCAGCTAAGGGGCCAAATATTCCCCCCCCCCAGGAGTTGGTAAAGACCCAAAATGGAGCTAAAAGAGAGTGAATATTGGGCTTAAATCAACAGGAGCACAACTCCAATCCTCCAAATGCAACCAAATGTGATATAGTTCTTGTGTGGTCGTACTGCATACTCAAACACTGTCAGACGTGGTGTATCGTCACCCTAAGGCATGTAGTTCCAAGCATGTCAACAAGACCAAAGTCTAGCGATAATAGAAAAAGGTACAGGACTGTTCTCACACCCTTGATTAACTTCCTTTACGAACTCTCCCGGGTGTTTACGCCCCGAGATGGTGTTGATCTCTGCCTCTGGTGCTCGCATGCATCTATCTGAGAGTATTCGCTGACATTGATGACAGAAGGGCAGGCCTGTCACAGCCCGTGTCACCCTGGGGCCTCGCAGCAGACTGGACGCTGGCCTGAACTGGCATCGCCCGATAAAATCAATGGGTCTGGGGCAGGACACGCAGGGGGTTGTAGGGCAGCGCAGGGGGTGGCAACAACACCAGCGCAGAGTCTCTAGTAGCAGTTTGTGTCACAAGAGTGTGCGTGTGTGTGTGGGGAGTGGAGGGGGGGAGGGGGAGGGCCCTACCGGAGGGCGCTAATGTGATCACGTGACCTGAGATGGGGTTGTCACAAGGGTAGATAATGTGTTTATACTAGTCGAAGAAGTTATCGGCCGTGCTCGCTTTAGCAGGTGACATTGAGCGCCTCCGTACTTCTAGCAACAAATAAGAAAGCCATCGACTGATGCATAAAACACACGGCACACAGACGTGAGCCAATAAATTAAAAGCCAATCATTTTTTGTCCTGGTTGACCGAGTGAGTGCTAGCGCTCTAACTTTATATCTTATTAACAAGGGGTGGGGTGGGGGATATAGAGACGGCGCAGCCTGTAAAACGCAGAGGTGAGAGAGTGTGTCCTCATATTAAAGCGGGATTAGAAAGAAGCGCAGGACGAGTCGCGGCGCTGAGGCTGTCACTGGGGGCATCATCAAAAGACGGCTGCACCTGCATCCCGGAGAAGTTTAATGGCACGGTCGCGAGCTGGACCAGCGCCAAAAAATTCTGACAGAAAACACAAATCCTTTTAATCTCCAGATGCAAGGCAGTGGAGCGTCGGGCTTCGGCCATTTTTGGGGCAAAACGTGTCAAAATGAGAACGGAGGACAAGCTGATCCAGACGCAATCAAAAGCTAAATGTGCTCCAGCTGCTACAACATGAAGAAAAAAAAACAACTGACGCTGGAAATGTGTCTGTTTATTGTGTCAGACAGTCTATAATATACATTTTGTACAGTTCAAACCGTCTTATATTATATAATTCTTATGTAGTCTGATCGCTGTGTGCCTGAGATAACAAACAGAAATGAACATATGAATTAATATTTGTAATCAGTTCCGCACACTCTATTGATGTAACCACAAGATAGAAACCTGCGCTACAGCAGCTCAGTGTGGCGTTGACTTCCCTGCTGACGGTGTGTGGTTTCACGCCGACGTTCAGCCGTGATCTGTTGGGACATCAGCGGTGGAGTGGAGGGTAATTACAGTAATTGAAATGTGTTCTGCGGAGGGAACTTTAATTGTCTGAGCGGGCCTGTCATGTGAAGTGATTTCAGTGTGAGGGAGCTCTGTGTTCCACTGACCCGCCTTTGTGTGTGTGTGATGTGATGTTAATATGACAGAGCTGTATTCAGCGGGAGCACCGCCGGGCTCTGACGGTAGCTGGGTGAACGTGCCGGGATCATCCGCATACGACTTTACATTCAGACTGATGGAGGCGCTTACGGAGAGATTAAACAAAACATCTCGATTATGAATGATCTGAAGCATTTAAAGTATTTAAGTCTGGACAAACAGTCTTGTTTTTTATTGTACAGTTGTGTTTGCGTACTTTCAACGGGTTTGTGTCATTTTATCGTAAGTCCTTGAAAAGTGATGCTCAGCTGTTGAGCTGCGATCAAGTGCCATCGTTCCAGCGTCAAATGCAGCAGGCTGATCAGCAGCCCTGCACTCCTGAGATTGACATTTTAGTTAGATACCTGAATCCAGTGTCACTTCCTGAAGCAACACTAAGTGTATGTGGAGCAGGATACATTTGCGTTTGGGGTCTGTCAGGGTGATATAATGGGTCATACACTAGACTTTCCACCTGGACACCAAGGCTGTGACCAAGAGTCAAGATTTCTTTGTTTGCAGTTAACATATGTAAGCTATGTTACCAACATCACTGAAAGTCTAAAGAATGTTAAAAAAAAAAAAAGAAAAGAAAAGAACACAACAGCACCAGCAAGTCAGGAAGATGTCTCCTTGTCACTTGTTTTGTCAGCCCAACCCCCAAACTTGTGTTGACCAAGTTAAGTTTGCTTAAAATAATCTCTTAAATATTAACAAATACCAAAATAAATTACTGTTGCATCGCTAATTGATAAATCAACAATCTGTCAAAAGAGTTATGAATACTGCACTAAGTTTATCTTATGTGGCTCTTGTTCTCTGATTTTTCTAAACACTTTAAATAAATGAGTCGATATCTATTGGAAGTTATGAGAGGGGGAATGAGAAACAGATCAAGAAAAACAGAGAAAAGCACAAAAATAAATAGCATAAACGAGCGTAAACACAAAGCAAAATGACTTATCATCGAATTCCCGGAGGTGTCTTGAATGTCAGACCCGAACATCTCGGCTCTCACTCTTGTTCTGTTTTATAAACGCCGGCGAGGGAGACTCGCATTCATTTTCTAATCAATTTCAAGTCAAATTGCATTCTGCCCGCGAGGTGTGTTGTCAAGACGCATAAGCTTTCGGATGCAGCAGGCCGAGAGCTGCGTAAGCACTCTCGCACATTTTGATTTTAGCCACCAAAGCTAATTTCCCTTTGTTTATGCACATTTTTTCACACTGTGTATTTTAACGCAGTCGCCGGCCACTCCCACTGCTTTTAAGAGAGGCGTCGTGGATGTTTGATGCCGGGGCCGGCGGTAACGAGGGGGCTGCGAGGGGTGAGTGTAGGGGCTGAGGGGCAACACGCCTCCCCATCAGGACGAGGACGATGCAAGGGCTCAGTATTGAGGAACAGGAGCAGGAGGAGGTGTGGAGGGGATTAATAAGTGTTTGTAGTATTAAATCAATGTGCCTGGGAGCTGAGGCACCTGATTAGCATGACCCTGTCCTGCACATCAGCACATTCTGGGCTGGGGGAGGCTGATTAAGAGCCAATGCTAATTTCCTCTCAACCCTGTCAATGAAAGAGAGGGAGAAAGACAGTAAGAAAGGCGGAGAAGAAGAGAGAGGGAGAGGATGGAGGGTGCCTTTGTAAAGAAGGACAGAGTGCACGTTTATTCACAGGTACTGTACATGCGCCGGTACGTACAGTTGTCGTGTTTCATGCATTTCCATAATTGCAGCTAATTATAAAAGTTAGTTTGCCAGAAATGGGACCAAATGTGAGCTTGACTTTTTAGTTGTTATTCTAAAATGGAGCACGGATCTACAGAGCAAATGAGAAGATGATGTAATCATTTTAAATAATTTGTTTTATTAGCTTTAGCGTGACTGTCTTGGTGGTACCTTTCGCACTCTCATCATGGATTAATTGGAATACCAAGCCTGCTCTGATTGGTCAGTTCACACAGGTCTGAGCCAGCACCATTCACTGCATCTTTGCTAGTGTTAGCTTCACTTCCAGCGTGAATATAGCCAAAGTATTAGATATCTATTTCATTTCATATTTAATTCATATGCGCACTGATGAGGCTTTTAAGAAGCACTGTTTTCTGTTGGAGAGAGGAGCTCCCAATGAAAAAGAAACGAAAAAGCAAAAACTATACAGCAATAGGTCTCATGTAGACGTCAAACTGCAAACATATCCCTACAGTGATGTGATATAGGGTTAACATTTGCATAAATATTCAACCCCTTTATAACATTTATATATTTATATTAACATAATCATAACTGGCGCAACATGTTGGTGTTTAAAGTCACATGATTAGCGCATTTTTAGTGACTTTTCCACAGCTAGAAGAAGCAGCTTTAGAGGTGAACCCTATCTTTGAATATAATATTTATCTATCTAACTTAAGGTTTCTTAGATTGGCTCCCTTCTGTGTTCATTTCCTGGCGCTCCAGAAAATGAAAGCCACTGTCAGTCGGCGCCCAAACGCCTCTAAATAGTCAGATTCTTTAGCTTTCGGACTCAGGGTTGCGTGAGTGAAGCCACAGTGGCACTGAGGAGGACTAGCTGCTGTAGAAAACCCCAGCCATGGGCCTGCATGGGTGTTGAGTCTCATTAAGTTGTTTGTCAGCCAGCGCTGACGAGTGCCAGCGCTCGGACACCAGCCTGAGCTGCAGCCGTGCCAATCAATACAGTACACACAGTATCCGCTCTCACCCTGTGTCTCTGTGAGCAGGTTGGCACGCATGCTGGCAGGAGGACAGAGCAGGGCGGGGCCAAACCAGCATCCATCGCTCATTACTACAGCTCCTGCCCCGGCGCACCCACCAACAGGCCAGGCAGGGCGAGACACGGCCTGTTTGGATGCTGTTGTACTCTGCAGACATGAAGGAACGTATCCTTCAGCGAAAAAAGTCCAAGTTTGGGACATATGTTTATTCACTTTCGTATGAATCGTTTGATGAGATGATTGGAAACCCTCTCATATAACGTATATCTGTTCAGTGTGAAGCTGCCACCACCAGCCGGTTGTGTAAACAGCAGGTTGTGTTTTTACAGTGGGCTAGTTGAGCCATGTTTTTTTTTCAAGTATAAGCCAACCAGCTGCTGCCTGTAGCTTCATGTTTACATGACAGATATGAGATGATTGAAGTTCTCCAGTCATTTCAGCCCCGCTGCTGATGCCCGACTCTCTCATGGTTTTGTGTTTTTTTGTCTAAGGAGTCATAGTCGTGGTCAGAGCTGCTGTGGATCACCTCCATACTCTTTCCCTTGTCTCCAAACTGTCATCTGCTGGACTTAGGGGCTGTGTTCAGTCCCAATTTGGTGTCCAGCCATGTTTGCTGGAAGGTTGTTAGACAGAGCCACCGTTTCCTGCAATAACTCTTACCTTAAGAGGGGGAGCTACCCTCAAATTCCGGCCATTTCCTACAAATTACACCTTTTAAGAATGCCTATCAATCATTGCCCATTTGTATTCTGACACCCCTCACAAGTTTTCTCTTCCTGTCTATCATCCCCATTGCTTTCCAAAAATCTGCGTAACTGAGTCGCCTCTTCCTGCCTGCATATATGTGAAGGATCAGAGAAACCAAATGGTGTCGACATTCAGTGCTCTTGCCCAATAAAATCAAAGTAGATGAGATTTCCTCCATCTGTGGAAGTGTAAACCTGTGTGCCAATTCTCATTGCGGCTACTGACAGGAAAACAGCAAAGTGGTAGTGGTGGTAAATAGAAAAGTGCCAATCATCACGATGCAAACAGTATAACAAGCGGTATAAATAGAAATCAGTTAGTGTTTGAGAAAAAGCTGTGATTTAGTTTTTATTTTTCCTTGCCTCGAATGATTCTGTCTCGTCTGAATAGAAATTACAAAAGTTTCATGCAACGTCCTATTATTTATACTAAAAATGTGTCTCACTGTGTGCAAATGTGAATGAGCCCTGTTCAACAGGTGAAAATTTGTGTAAATAAAGTTTCATTATTTGTAGCTGGCATAAATTGATGCCAGCTACAAATGTGAATCGATGACTGTTGCTTCCCTGATTTTATAAGGGCGAGGTGGGCTAGCTAGCTTCAGCTAATGCTAACGTTTAATCTCCCCACAAATTGGCTCTGTCTCTGACTGACTTTTTGATATTCTCCAAATGAGATGAGGGTCTTCAAGTGCATTTGGTGGGTTGCACCATACTGAAGGCTGAAGTTAGGCTCCATCGCCCAGAAACACAAAAAAGCATCTAAAAATAGAGGAGCAGCAGCTATAGCTAGCCAAATTGTTTTAGTAGTTACTGTATCATAAATACTAATACCATTTAATTAAATGTAGGCTAATTATTTGTTTAAAAGTAATCATTTAATGATTTGTATAAAACATACCCTACTTTGACAGATTCATTTTTTAATGTTCTCTCTACTATCCAAAGCAAGTTTGGTCAGAACTGCTGGGAGAGTAGCCGAAACTAAACCTCTCCAGACCAAATAAAGTGCAGGACACTCGTCCTGAGCTGCTAGTGTCTTTAAACTCTGATATAGTAGCAAAGCATCTTAAACACCTGACAGTCAATGTTTAAGTCCTGAAAAGGTATTATTCTAACCTGTAAGCCTTTCAATGTAAGGTAATTTTTTTTGGCTAATCCCTGTTGCGTTTGGAAGTAATGCCAGGTTACGAGGAGGCAGGATAGTTAGCTTAACATATTAGCATTTGCAACTTAAGTCAGAGAAGATAATCACAATGGAAGTTGTATTTTGAGGTTTTTGGAAAGGCTGTGCTGTCAGGCTGTGATAGGGAGAGGTAGTGAACGGTCAACTATAATAAAAAGAATATATCTATGTGCAATAGCTGTATGTTCTTTCAAAAACTTGTTATAACACAGTGTCTGGGTGACCAACCATTATTGCCAAAGACTGCCAAAGAGTCCCGAGCTCAGACTTAACTGGGTGTCACATGAACGCGGGTGTCGTTGGGGAAGAAACTGAAGATGCGCCACACTCTGTGATCGTGACCTCGACCCAAATCAAAACAGTGACCTCGGTGCTAATCACAGGGCTCCCTAGAGCATCCTTTCATGTGGGCCGAGACGAAGGCTTCAGAAACATAAGACGCTGCCGCTGTCATTAGCTATTAGCGTGGAGGTCAAAGCTTTCATTTGGCCGGGGTCATTGTTTTTCAGTAGCCTGAGACTGACAGTTGTTTCACCACACGGGAGAGTTGCCACAGGACTTTTAGCAGCCCTCTCATGTCTGTTCACGGGCCGTCCTCTGTTCTGTATGCTGTCAGGTTGTAAGTACAACAAACAGTAAAGGGAGTGAGCAGACTAGAGTGGGTGTTTTTGCTCAGTTTGAGAAAATGATGACGTGATGACGATAGTAATTCAGTCTTTTTAAGTAGTAGGCATACTTATTTTTGTAATGTAGTTAAAGCCTCACCCGGGCCAGCAGCAATGGCAAAATGTGTCGATACCTCAGTGTTAAAAATCCAAAGGTACAATTTATTTGCAATTTACTTCACGTTGGTTATTTAAGGGGCATTTGGAATGCATGTTAATTAAGGAAAGATGTGAATATTTTTTCCACCACTGGTCAGATGTTTTAGCTTTGTGTTTAGCTAAATTGGGTCTGATTAATATTTTTTCACACACTAGTTTTTAAAGACTTTTAATTTTTTAGCTTTAAATTTGCATTATCTGGCATTTGTTTCAGCGTGTCCGCCATGAGATGCTAAAATAAGTCAAATAAAATAATAATAATATTTTTTGTACATGTCCGCTCAGTAAGAAACCATCAATAAGGCAGAGGTGGCTGACATTATTAGCCAGTAGCGTTGGTTTTATAGAAGGTCAACATCAGCTCAGTATGTCAACAAATCAATGTATCCGTCTCACCCTGTGCAGGGCTGTTAAACGTGTTGTATCATGGGCTCGTCCTTTTGTTTCTGCACTAACCCGTGCACTGCAGAGACTAGTCCATGTCTATCTGTCAGCCTGTCAGTCTCTCTGCCTGCCTCCCCCCGGGGTGCTGCTGTGCTTAAACATCCCTCCAGGCGGGATACAAAACTCTGACAGGGGCTCAGCCGATCCTTAATAGATGGAAATGTGAAGATGTGAAATCTCCAGAATGTGTGTGTGTGTTGGTGGGGGGGGTGGAATGTCTGAAATAGGTGGCAGCCTCACTGCCTTGGGGCATAGTTATTGTCCTGTTTCCTCCAACAATTCCCGTCATCGGCGCTCACTGCAGGCAACAAACTGCTCGGAGACACGGCTATCTGAGCACTGACACACTCAGTATTACGCAGGAGAACAGAGTGCATCCTGACATGAAAAATCTGCGGGGACTTTCAGCCTTTTCTTCCGAGGTAGAGCATGGTCAGCCGAACCCAGGGGCAGCGAACTGGAGCCTGATCCTAGGGAAGGCACAGTGCATGCTGGGAGGTCACTGTGAAGGTCACTGCACTTTTCAGCACACAGCTAAACATGGATGATAATACGGAGAATGCGCAGGGCTGGGAGGAGCACTGCGGGCCAGCTGATCCTCGAAGTCATGCAAATGAGCTGGATTTTCTTGCCCTGGAAAGCTCCGACATCACAAGCCCTATCAAGACTTGTCAGAGGCTCTCCAAACCTGAGGCGCTTGTTCTGCGGAGACCGGCTCTCGCAGAGTTCTTATATCTGTGGATAAAATGTGGTTTGAAGAAAGCTTTGAATTGAGGCTTTTCAAGGCAGATAACTGGGATTGTGGGAGGAAAAGTTTCTAGCACAGCATGTGAATAACAAAAACAAAACATGCAATAATAACAAGATTTTAATGCAGGTTGGATATTATATTTTTCATTTGCTAATGTTTGCAAACCACTGATGCGTTCACATTTGTACATGCCATACTGACATTCCTACAAACGATGTTATGCCATATTCACTTTACATGTTAATGACCTGAATTTAGTATCAAGAGGTGGACAAGATGGTGGTGGAGCGACAGAAGGCTAGCAAGCCAATGACGGCTGTTCAGGGCTGCCTTTCAGCATTTGTAAGTGTGACACCACAGAGCATTTTTAAGGTGACCTCTGGACAATTTCCAGCTGTGTCTGTGGTGACCAGAATAGGTACTTTTAGCCAAAACATGATCTCTTCCTAACACTAATCAAGTGGTCATGTGCCTAAACCTAACCAGAGCATAAGCACAGTGCTTAAAATTTTTTCTTGAACCTTATGAAACAACTCTGTGGTTTCGTTGGAACTCATTGGCCTGTACATTGGTCTTTATTATAGACACGACAGGAAATGTGGGCCAAAGATGTCACAAAGGTTCTGCAGTCGGACTTGAAAGAACCAACATTGCCGAGCTACAGAAATGCAAAAAAATATGTTAATCAAGGCAAGCAGCACAAGCATCTAACAATTTTCAGATCAACTTAAATTTTTATATAAATCATTTCAAACAGTTGTCTGACATCAAGCCTCGAAGTCTGATTGACATTCCCTTAGCCTTGAGTGCTTGTTCTTCTCCCAGAGGTTTGAATATATATCTTTTATTTGAGGTTAACTGAGATCATTTAAGCACCCGGACTTGTTGATGTGTCTAAAGTAAGAAAGACTAAAAGGACTAACTCAACCTTAATGCATTCATTTCATTTAGCAATTAGGCATTCAGTTAAAAGATTACATTAAGATCTTTATGTGCATTTGCAGTGCTGATCACAGTCATATAGGCGGTGTGAAACTGTAAAGGCTTAGCAACAGCTTTAGAAACTAAAACATGCATCTGTTAGTTTGGACCAAAATTGACTATTTAACAAGTTCCCACTGATATTTTTGGGCTAAATGGGATCGGATTTTGTGAATTAAAACAATATCCATGAAATGAAAAAGGCAGAATCACCTTATTAAAGCTTAAAACACTGAAATCAGAGATGCTTATATCCGCAAAATCCTTGTGGTGTTTGACCTGTTTTTACCTTTTTCTCTCTGCAACGGAGCCTCCCTGAGGTTTCTTGAACTTTTCATGTCACCTTGAGATCTCGCACTATTAAACAGCCCCACTGTCAACAATCAATAAATTTGGCTGGCCCCTCTATCCCTCTTTTGTCTCTGCAAATGAAGCTGATGGATGAAAAAGAGCGCTGGTGGCCTCTCCCAGGTAATGTGCTGTGACCGGCCGTGTCAATAACTTCAGGGTTAACAGGATAGAGGGATGGAGGCATGGGATGGAGGGGGAATTTTAGGAGGAGCGATGCATTTAGAGCGGGACAGAGGAGCAGGGTCAACTCTCGGGACAACTTAATATTTAATCAACCCACCTCACCGGTAACCTTAAACCCCACAATCCCCTCTGGTTGCACAAGGAGACAAGTGGGAGAGTAGGGGGAGAAACGGAGAAAGACGGGGGGTGGGGGGGGGGGGGGAGGGTGAGACGACACTTTATCTTTCAAATGGTCCTGTGCTTTGACTGAGTGGGAATTAAGTGAGAGAGAAAATGGAGGGACAGAAAAGATGAGATGGGGGGACGTTGGGTGACAAAGACGGCGAGATGACGGTGCGCAGCAGACAGAGACAGAAAGAAAAATGGCCGCAGGTGAATAACGGCATTAAAGTCTTCTTCTCTGGGCTCTTTCAGGCAAGGTTAAAGAAAGTGATAAGCACATCATGATGTTGAATGATGACTTGATGGATTCGGGTGGGACAGGGAGCAGAGACATTACAGGGTAGGGTCAAAAACACATCCATAAAGGTGCTCGCCAGCGACGCAAAATGTTCTTAAGCTGCGGCTCAACAGCCGCAGTCATTACCATCCGATCAGTGTAACACAGAAAGCTTCAGTGTTCTGATCAGAGTCGAAGTTAGACGGTTTTATACAGAAAACATGATGAAGAGAATGTGAAGAAAATACAGTTTCAAAGTTGACTTTACTTCAGTCAGGAAACTGATTACCTCAGAATAACCAAGTAAAGCTGTTAAATTTAAGCCAAAAAGTTTTAACAACTTGAAATTAATTACTACTTTACTTAGTAATATTCAGGTAATCAGTTTCCTCTGAGGTTTTTAAGTAAAGTCACTTTGTCAGATGTTAGGCTGTAGCAATGCTAAGGAAAAGAAAAGTATGGAGGTAATGGTAATTTTTATAAAGCATTCAATCTGATTAATATTTAAATAGACAATAAAATGGGAATTTATAGACTTTTTTAAGATGTATTAATGAATCAATTCAATAATAAATTAATTTTTAAAAAAACAGGTAAAATTTAAAACAAAATCACCCCCCCAAAAAAAATCAATAGATACATAATTTAAAAACTTGAATAATTATTGCTCAGCAATTCAAAATTAATTCAAAAATACAGGTTTAAAAGACAAATACATCATATTTAATTGACACTTGAGATTCAGTGTATGAACATTTTTAACGTTATTTAAACAGAAGCCAGCCTGAGCTCATAAGACACAACAGATCTTTTATTTTGGAAACCGCAAGTCACAAAAACCAGTACTGGAGGATTGATTTGCACTGCAGGATGTGAATTTATCAATCTTTTTTTTTTCTTCCATGCAGAAGCGGCCCCGGCAGCCTGCTTTAAAGTGTTAGATAGCATGAACATATTTATTTGTAATGACCCTCACCAGTGCTTTGGGATAAAAAATGTAATGTTTGTATCCAATAAAGTGCTCACCAAATATCATGGCAGCCTGCCAATTAAAAAAATAAATATCTTGTGTGCAGTCCTCCATGAATCACGAAGCGCTTGGTAGCTTTCCTGCCAATCTGCCTGTTAGATTTTGATACAAGCGTACGAGTGAAAGGTTTCGGCCTGAGTGTGGCAGAGGCAGAAAGGTCAGCGGGTCACTAGAAATCATTAGTATTCAGCCTCTGGAGATCACAAATGCCTGTATCAAATTTCAGGGCAATCTGGCAGGTAGTTGTTGAAATATTCACCCCAAACCAACAAGATGTCCTTGAGACGACTTCACATAACCCCCCCCCGAAAAAGCAAGATTTGTCATCGACACATGAACCCTTCACACAGAATATAAAACCTGTGAACATATTGTGTCGCCTCCTGTGCTCTGTCAGTGGGAGGAGGGTTTCTGTCGCCTTCATGTATGTCTGTTTTTTCCATCACTGCTGCCCTAACACTATAAATGCCTCTGAAACAGCACAGATTATAGGAAAACACTGTAACTTCCAAAGGCGATACTTAGTGTCTTTCCTTCAAGGACCAATAATCATAGAATTTCAGAAAAATCTCACGTTGACTTCTTCTTCTTTTTTTTTTTTTACCTGCGTCACTGTAAATCCCTCGCTCTCATAATTCACATGTCAGCAAGGCGGCAGCGGCTCGTATTTAAAGGGGATATTATAGACTGGCGTGAAAGCTGCTGCTGCTCAAAGCTTGACCAGGCCACCGAGTTGTTTAACAATTTGTTGAAGGCGATGAATGACAAATGCGCTGTGCTTGTGTAATGCTTTTTCTTCCTTAACGGATAAAGCGCTTTACAATTTGCCACCCATTCATCACACACACACACAAACACACACACACACACACTGACGGCGGCGGAGCTATGATGCAATGCATTCATATCGGAAACAATTCAGGGTTCAGTGTCCTACTCAAGGACACTTTGACGAGTGGACAGAAGGATTAAACCACTAACCCTGTGATTAGTGGACGACCCGCTCTACCTCCCCATGAAATTGCTATATTAAAGTAACTGCTTTTTGCTCATAACTTGAAAAAAATAGAAATTATCAAACTTTTCTGATTATCCAACAGCTTTGTACATTGCAAGACATTGTGTTTTATATATATATATATATATATATATATACTGTATATGGTGTGTCAAGGACAGTGGGTTCAGCCGATCAGTGCATGCTTAATGATAAGGGCCACAACATTTTGAGTTGTTACTAGGGAACAATTGAGGAACGAATGAGGAACTGACCATTAGCCAATGGGTAGGTTATGATGCCTACTTCATAAAGATGGATGTGGAGTTAATTGATAATTAATAGTTAACTAGCAGTTAGTTACTAATTTGTTCCCTAGTAAATCATGTTGTGTCCCTTACTGTAAAGTGTTACCGATCGTGACTTGTGCTTTTGTTTAGGAATAACTTTACACAGCTTGTTTCAGCAGATTTGGGTGTGGTGCTCTTGAGACTTGACAACTTTAGAAGGATTATTTTATAAACAGTCTGTATGTATGGTTACGTGCATAATCACAACACAGAATCAGCACGCACAGCCCGATGAGGCACCGGTCCTGCTGTATTTACTGTTGAGAGCCCAGCGGAGGATGAGCGATGAGCGTCCAGCCAGCCATGGCCACCGCTTGGCACTTTCCTCCACTGCAGCTGTTGAGTGCTGCCTATCAGCCGGTGGGTTAAGGTTGGCTTTCCCATCAAGCCCGCCGGGCGCCACAAAGCCTCAGGGTGTATGGGGGTTAGCGGTCAAATGGATCCCTGGTAGAGAGGAGGGTGTATGGGGGGAAGTGAACGATGAATGGCAGCAGGTATGCAGGCAGATGGGCCGCCGGGAGCCCCGGCGGGTCCCTGTGGAGGTGCAGGCGGCCGGGTTCAGCACAGAGCCACCCAGCCTGGCGTCAGCACTTTGGGGAGAAGCTAGGAAAGTGCTGAGGCGGCAGCCACGTGGGGAGATGAGGTGAAGTGGTGAAAAATTTAACCAGCCTGATGAAAGTTTAAGTGTGCATGTTAAACAGGAGAGAGAGGGGGGTAAAGTATGAAAGGTGAAAGGATGGCAGGAGGTGATGGGGGGGGAGGACAGGTTAGGAAGCTTTTCTCATTGTTTCCCCTGCATGACTCAAACAACTGTCTGCTGCTCGATCGCTGATATGACTCTAATATAACCTCACAATTAAGGGTGTAACAGAGCTCTTTATTTTTTTATTTTTTTATTCTTTTGACCCTGGTTCGACCTCAAAAGTAACATCATATCCCTCATCCAGTTTTCCAGTTTTTGCTTCCTGATAATTAGCTGCAAGGACGCTGTTTTCTTTTCAAGGACGCGGGCTACATCCCTCTGCACTGCGGCCTGGCTCATATACATGCCAGAGCCCTGTAGCACTTTTTGTTGACTGCCATTCACATGATGCCACATAAAGCAGCCCGTTAGCTCTGTGGTCTGCGGAGGAGAGTGCGGAGAGAGAGAGAGAGGGAGAGTCAAGCGGTGTGATTACATAAGGTTGGGTAACAGGCTCACTGTGGGGATACACTCTCACTAGACGGTGTTGATGGAGTCTTTCACAGGCCTGATGGGGTGTTGATTAGGATGTGCTCACACACAAGGAGCAGATGCTGAAATGGATTCTAATGTGCTTTTCCTCTCTTTGTTTCTCCCTCTACTTTACATGCTCATCACTTCTTTCATCCCCGTGCTCGCCGCTGCCATTCCCCCCCCCCTTTCTTTTTGATTCCCCTTTGGCTTTTTTCTCCTCTTCACGTGAACACCAAATCACATCCCGTCCCCCCCCATCGCCTCCTTCCCTCTGTCTTCTCTCTCTCTCTTTTTTCTCCGCTGTCCTCTGCTGATTTCCAGGTGCGGTGCGAGCCTCCAGCATCTTTCCCATCCTCAGTGTCATCCTGCTTTTCATGGGAGGCCTGTGTATAGCTGCCAGTGAGTTCTACAAGTCACGCCACAACATCATTCTCAGCGCAGGGATCTTTTTTGTGTCTGCAGGTGAGTTTTATTGAGCAGTGACATACCACAGCCGCTGAACTCCGTTATTGCCTCCGGCAGCTGCTTCTCTAGTTCATGAATAAAAGGCTGACAAAGTCACCACCAAAATATATTAAGCTTATATGTTACATATTCATTCCTTGGCTTTCAAGGAATCTTTACTGTTTTCACAAGAGTCAAGGTCACGGATGCTTATCTGGATGTCCATAGAATCTTAGTAATAACACTTGATATTTAATTCATACATGTCTGGCAAATACTCAGCCCAGCTGTTAGCTGTCCTCACTCCGGTAAACTATCTAAGGTAACTAAGGTTGAGTTAGTACTCGGCTGAAATGAGTATCCGCGACAGATAATGTACCTGTATCATGCTGGTAATGTGTCCATATCCATACTCGTGGTGAGGAAAAGTCTGATTTTGGATAGCTGACCGAAGTTTATAAATATCTTGTTTTTTCTCCTGCGATCAAAAAAGGAAATTGCTCCGAAGCTCAACTCTGAGGCTCTTCTGTAAACCGTTTTCTAATAGAAAATAAATATAGCTTCTGTTCAACTTATATCATTTTGAGGCGTAAATTAACACATTCCCACTCCCCACACTCGACTCACTCACGGTATAAACCAGATACGAATGCAGATGATTTGGTGAATTCAATTTCAACTATCCCTTTTTTCTTTAGTAACATTATACCACCGCATTGAATAAAAAAGGCCGCGTGGTCTGCGCTGGTCTGCCGTCTCTTGCTCTCGCAGCCACAAGTCTCTTCTTTTATTCTTCTGCCTTCTGTCCTCCTTTCTCTTGATCCTGTTGCTGGGCTAAAAGCCACCCATTGGGACTCGTCTCTAAAAATATGGTGTCCCTGACACACTTTTCCTATGATCCATCTTCCCAGATACAGCATGTCAAACATTTCTCCGTGTGTGACTAAACTAACAATGTGGAGATGTATGATGGGCTCTAACGCAGCACACAGCTCCATGTTATACTCTGTCTCGAGTGATCTGCGTCAAGACCTGAAGCCGCCTTCTTTCTTGCTGCGAGGGGCAGAGATTGGGAGTGTGCGATCAGTCATGTTGGATGGAGAGCTGGACAGGATTAGCACACTGTGTACAGTGTGCATGAATCAGCGCTCTAAACATATTGAGTATGATACTGCACATTAAGTAAAGCGTACACCAAGTATAACTCGGTCTATGAGCTCATTCTGACTGATACTTTCTGTCCTCTTTTCTTCTTGTCTTTGTCCTTTTTCCCCGTGAACGCCACTCCTCTCCCGATGCGTGGCACCCGTCCTTCAGGCCTGAGCAACATCATCGGGATCATCGTGTACATATCAGCCAACGCGGGGGACCCTTCAAAAAGCGACTCGAAGAAGAACAGCTACTCGTACGGCTGGTCCTTCTACTTTGGCGCCCTCTCCTTCATCATGGCTGAGATGGTGGGCGTCTTAGCAGTGCACATGTTCATCGACCGCCATCGACAGCTGCGAATAGGTGCGCGCGCGGCCGACTACCTCCAAGGCTCGGCCATAACGCGGATCCCCAGCTACCGCTACCGCTACAGGCGTCGCTCGCGCTCCTCCTCCCGCTCCACAGACCCGTCACATTCCCGCGACACCTCGCCGGTGGGCCTCAAGGGCTTCAGCGCGCTGCCATCCACGGAGATCTCCATGTACACGCTGCCCCGGGACACACTCAAGTCCTCCGGCACGCCCACCGCCACCTACAACTCTGAGAGGGACCACAACTTCCTGCAAGTCCACAACTGCATCCAGAAGGACCTGAAAGACTCGAGCCACACCAACACAGCGAACCGCCGCACCACGCCGGTATGAGGGAGTCGACACAAGCCAGGCCGGCCCGGCGGAGACCAGGAGACACGGGGAACCCCTGTGGGTGCAGTACGCCCCGGGGAGACGATGGATTTCCATGTTTATAGACATTTGTTCTTTTTTGTTCAGCTGCATGACTTTTCCATTACATTTGTTGAGAGAGTTTCAACAAGTCTGCTGTGTTCCTGGATTTGAATGGCAGAGCAGCGAGGGTGGGCCAGGTGGTACCGAGAGAGCGAGTTCTGTCATCTTGTGGGCAGGAGTTTGTTTGTGAGGTTCGGGACACTAAAAAGGGGAGGGTGGGAGGGCTGGGGGCATTTTATGAGACAAAGATTTCATGATTTCATAGCCCTTTGGTTTGACAGTTTTGCCCCACATGTTTGGTTGGAGCAACAGGTCGAGCTCCCCCTTCAAGCCAGCCCGCCGCTCAGACATACACCTCTTTTATTTATTGACTCATTAGTTCATTTTTTGCATTAAAACTGTGAATTGTTACAGTTTGGGATTCAGTAAGAATTAGCCCAATCTGTAATCTCTAACAAAGGTACTATATATATGTATTACTTTTATAAATAAATTATTACGTTAATAATCAAGAGTTACAGACTTTACCGAAGCAAAAAAGAAAAAAAAACAAAAAACAAGTTAACTAAACCAAGTGCTGTTGGTAAGACGAGAAAAGACTCTTTTAGTATCTGTTTATTCGAAGGTTGAGAACACGAGAAGGTCCTTTAGGCAGTCGCAGACAGACAACAGTAGAACAATATCTATTCTTTTAACAGAACCTTCTCGTCTTTTTCTCAGTCCCTGTTCGCTTTCTTTTTTTTGGCGGGGGTCGTAACGGGAGAGTTTGAACCCCCTGACCAGAAAAAGAGCCAACAACAAAAGGGGGTCAAAGTTCACAAAAGCAAAGACTCCAAACACGACTTCTTACAAAATAACAAAAAGGAAGGAGCAGAGGGGAAGGAAAAGAAGAGGACGCCAAACACAAAAATAAAAACAAAAAGTTAAATATGAAATAGTACAAGAGAAGCTAAGTGACTCACAATTTCAGGAATTAAATGCATGCTATAAAAATTACAGCAAATCTGCTCTTGAGAAACTTAAGTTTTAAAGGTTAATAATTATAAGGGGAAAAAAAAGCAAAGACGCTAAAAGTTTAAAGTATTAATGTTTTCATGTGTATTTTTCTTATGGTTTTTTTTTTTTTTTTTAGTTCATTTTATCTTATTGCTTTTGTGAGACAAACCAAACAATCTACATTGAACAAAAAACTGCTTTTTTAAAAATGGGTTTGGTTGATTTCTTTATAAATATATAAATATATGTATGTATGTATTTTATTTTTAAAACTCACACAGCCTTAGTCATTTCTTTGTTTTCTTTTTTTTTTTTTTTTTTTTGGATTTTTAATGTGTTGTTCAAATTGAAAAATGAAATCTTTAAAGGTGCCAAAACCGAATGATCCTATACTTGGATGCATCAAGTCCTGATGAATAAAATACGAACCCTAGGGGGAACAAATCACCATGTTTCACTGCGTGTCTCTAACACACCTTCCCCTTATAACACCTTATTTGTGAGTTTGTCAGCACTAACACTTGTCTGTCTGTCGCATCATCGTGTCTGTTGAGCTGTTTCCTTTTCATGGACGGCTGTAGAACGGAGGAGTTGATCACAGTTCTTTTTGAAAATGAAGCATCGCAGGTTATTCAATCAAATAAGTTACTTAGTTTTTAGTTTGCTTCATTTTGTCATTGCAGTCATTTTGGTTTTCTTCTTCGAATGTTTTTTTTTTTCTTTCAACTGTTATTGCATGACAGATTTTCTCGCTGTCATGATGATGTCCGCAACAACTTGCTCTGTTTACTGATGACGAAACAACGAGATGCAACCAACAGTTCCGGACAAACTAGTGAGCTGACGCCGAGTGATGAGTGTGATTACTTTTCACCCTCAAAACGTAGCTGCGTCCAATAAAACATTTTCATTCTTACTCCTCAAAAATCAGTTCATCACGTCTCAGTGCTGTCGTGGGCAAATAACTTCGCCCAGAAAATACAAGTTCAGTTTTTATCTGCTCCCCACCATGCCAATGGAAAGTCGGGTGAAGTTTCGTAGTCCAGAATTCAGATGATCCAGACATGGATTGAGATTGCGGAAATGTTTGCAAATCAAAGGACTGTTCGGGGATTGAGTTTAGAATAAGGCTTACATTATGATAGGGTGTGTGTTGGAGTTGTGGAGCTTAAGGTGCCGCTGTACTCCACAAAAGTGCTCGTCAGATAGCTGATTAATGACTGGAGCTCTTCCAGAGGGTTCCTTTCAGACAGCAGATGCTTGTGGGTGCTATGAGTTAGGATTTCTGCGACTTTCCAAAACCAACAATCCAACGCTGCCACCCGCTTCACAAAGCGACTGGTTGGGCGCGCGGAGGTATTAAAGTAAGAAAGGTTTTGACTTCGTTCTCAACAAGCTCTCTCTTTTCAGCGTTTGCACAAATATTTCTGTCACTTTTTTCTACGCGTACATGACTCCAACACTCTGAATGCCACCCAAGAGAGGTTGAAACTGTGCGCTGGTATCCCTATTATTTAATGATTCAGTGCATCTCAACCGTCTGTGTCACAGCCGGCTTTTAATCCTGTCAAAGCAGCTCAAAGCAGGTTTTGCCTTTCAGAGTGGTTGGGCAACATGTCATACGAACTTATTCTTTTTGAGAATGCGGGGTATGCGTGAGTATAACTAGTGTGTGCAAGGTGTATGGTCGTGCAAACGTCTTGATATGTGTTACGAAGGTGGTGCCAAACACCAGCCAGGTATTCATGGTGTTGCACTCACTTGTACGCAGATGTAGTTGTGTGAAGAATGAGAAACAATTTCAAATCTTGCGCCCCCAGTGCCAACTTTCTCACCTCCAGCCGTTTGCTATGTAAAGTTGCCTTTGCCGGTTAGATTGTAACTTTTGGTCAAGTTTGTCAGACACAATCTCTCAAATTCCAATGTCAGAAAAAGGGTGTCACTGAAGAGTGATTCACGTACTACAGAAGGATTCAACAATCACTTTGAAGCATATCCATGCTTTTAATTTAAAGGATAGGGAACGCATTATATTACTAAGTGTGTTTGTGTTCTTCTATCTCAGATATCATAGACACGAAATGAAGATATACTTTCAGAAACAGGCTCTACAATGGCCCTTTTTTTCCAACACTGAATGATATCACCACAGAATATTGGCACCAGCCTTCATACATCAGCCTTTATACAGCCATAAAAAATAAAAGCTGAGTTGTCAGACATAAAACCCTGTGTGCTCTGCTAAAACCACAGCCTCTGCCTGCCGTTGTAAAATGGTGATAACACGCTGTAATCTACTACTGGGAGTCACAATCCAAAGATATCAGAAACTGGCCCTCAAATGCCTGACAAACTCCAGTGTCGACATCAGTGTGCGTGCGTGTAAGTGGATTAAAAGAGTCAGAAAACTCTCCCTGCAACTTCCTGCCAATTATACAAGCATAAGACCGAGTTTCATTTATGTATCAATACCAGGTTTTCACAGTAAATTCTCATGGTAAACTACTGTAATTATGCTTTTGCAATGCATGGTGGGTAATTATTTGGAATATTACATGATACAAAATTTTAAAATGTAACACTACAAAGGAAATACTGTATTTAGGATTAAGCCCCATCCAGTAAATGAGCAATCAGAATGTTGCAGTTTTACAACAAGACGCAGATGCTAACATGCCAAAAAAGATAACAACATGCTACGAGTCTAACATGCTAACAACAGGCTAACAGGTCTGCAAGTGGTCCACCAGTGTACACATGCTAACAACAGGCTAACATGCTAACATTGGGCTTAAAGGCCTACAAGTGGTCCAACAAAGGAATACATGCTAACATGCTCACCTACTAACAACAGGCCTAGAAGTACAAGAAGGTACTCGTGCCAACAGGCTGAAAGGATAGCGTGCTAACAAGCAACTGGGTTAACATCCCTGCTGGAAAACCCAGCATAGACCAGCACCAAAACCAGCTGGTCTTGTTGGTGACCAGTCACACCAGCATATGTTGTGTTTTGGTGCTGGTCTATGCTGGGTTTTCAAGCAGGGAGTACATTGCTGTAACATTACTATGTAACTGCAGATTCCTATAACAGGATGTAAGTTTACATCACAATACTATTTCTCACAGTAAAATGGTTGTGGGTTACCATAGAAACACACTATGTTACTAGGTCTTTCATTACTGTAAAACAATCAGTATACTGTGATTTTACTGCATTATCAGCGAGTGATTTACTGTAAAATCACTGTCATAACTTTAATAGTGCAGATACTTAATGATTTATGTTTACAGGGCAGTTTTGACTCTTGCTGCGCAGGTATTTTACTCACCAGTGGGACTCAGTCATGGCATCTCTCTAGGACATTCCTGAGAGAGAAACACAGGTTCGCAATAACACCGCCGGATTTATTCTACCGGCAGTTTCCGTGTAAAGAGAACAACACCTTTCTGCACTGCCGCCTTAAAAGCATCGCTTCCAGGGCCAAACATGCTGCTGTGAGTGTGTGTCTGTGTGAGAAAGGCGTCCTCACACATTCTGTCAAAACAGATATACAAAGTACATCTATTTGTGAGACAAAAGGGGGTTCGGTTTAAGGACCGTGCTGTGTTTTATGTATGACAGAGAGTGCAGAGAGAGGGCCTCCCTAGATAAAACGCTAGATAAATAAAATAAAATATAGTTCCTTTTAACAGTATGCGCATCCCCAAGTTCAGAGGCCAGCAGATTCATTAAATAAGGAAAAAGTTTCTGTTAGAAAAAGTGCTGAGATCCTGATTTGCCATCATCTGTCAGCTCACCGACACACGCCGCTCTCCATAAATTTGAGGTGCAAATATGTCAACGTAGCAGTCTCAATGAATAGGGCTTTTTTAATGTATAGCCATCTTTATTCAGAATTCATAAGCAGAAGTCATTTTACAAGCCCGGATTACATTAAAGAGAATGAGTGTGAGTGTGTGCGATGGGGAGGAGGTTTTTGAGATACCGGCTCTCTCATAAAGCAGCACCTGGCTTTTGTGTCTGTATGTCACATTTTTTAATATGTTTTAGGAACAAAAAAGTCAGTTTCTTCTTTCGCTCCCTATTTGTCTCTGTCCTCTCAGATACCCACAAGACAGTGAATCGCAAGTTATGGGGGAGGCAGGTTTTAAATGCTTAAGCTTTTCTGATGTGGCATGGCACACAGGCAGTTTACAATTAAAACAGTGGCAGATTTATTACATTTTTACACATATTTGATCTCATAATTACATATCATTCCTCCACGATGACCATGGATTTCTTTCAGCTGCAGTAACAGCTGTCACGAGCAGAATTTATCAGCTTGCATGAGCTAAAGCTAACATTTAAAGAGCAAAATGAAGAATGGTTGAACACAAATGTTCCAGGCTGACTTTATAATGTTTCCAGTTCATTCATATTAGATACCTGTAAATTGTCCTTAGATATGCAAAAGCAGGCTTTTCATTCCTAGAAATAGACCCTGAGTTGTTTTTTTGTAGTTTTTTTGGTGGAATTAACTAGCAGAGTTTATCAGCTAGCAAGCGTAAGCTAACGTTAAAAACCTGGGAGTTGGTTGAAAAACATGTTTCAGGCTGACTTTATATATAATGTTTCAAGTGGATTCATTTGACTGTAAACGGGTTTTAAATATGCAAATACATGTACCAGTCACGACTCAGTATCCTTACCAGCCATAGCAGACAGGGAGCAACATTGTCGGGTATTGCAGGGAGGTATTAGCATGATAACGTTATCAAATAAAATGAAAAATGTTTTCGCTCCAACATAGCCTTTTGGATGCTAACGTATAGCTATCTAGCTCAGGTTTGGCTGAGTTGATGCAGTGGTAATCCTCCAAAACATTTCTCTAGTCTCGCATAAAACTACAACTATTATCATTAAAAAGGCTAAAACCCTGCACAAGAAAAGGTGAGAGCTGCTAGCTTGAGAGAGCTGCTATTGCTAGATTGGACCTTAACTCTGGAAAAGACGAGGTTAAGCAACCGTAGCTCATGTAAAAAAAAAAAAAAAAACATTATTTTTGCTGGGCTCCCCGTTGAGGAGCTCAGAGTGACAACTGTGAAATGGAGGAAAACGAAAATTATATCTGATAAAATGGAACAATCCCTCTTGTAAAAAGGTACAAGGTGGCATTAATCTGTTCTGTTCCGTCCGGCTCTCGACAGGTTGATTCACTGTGCAGGTGTGGGATGAAGAAGCCAACCCTCCTCCTCCTCCTCCTCTTCCTCTGGCTGCTCGCAGAGGGAGGTGGTATCCAGAGGAAGCGAGGCATGCCCTTGAAGAGTCAAACCTGTTCTTTTTTTCTTTTTTTTTTCTTTTTTTGGCAGGCTAACAGAGTTGGACACTGCACCGTGATGTCAGGGAGGGTCACGGCGAGCGCTCCGGTGCTAATACTAATGATATTAGCGCTGTAGGTCTCTGAACTAATGATGGCCCCACCCACAGCTGCACCATACAGCCAGAGCATGGCCCCATAACGCTCGGAGGCCAGATTTACATGCTCTGTTTGCTGGCGGGCACAAAGTGTCATTTATTGGAAATAGGACAAGAGGAATGTTCCTTTCAGGGTTAATCTGTAGGTTTGGCAGGGATTTCTATCTTTTATGATAAAGCTGTACTCACCTACTGTTACATAATTGCTGCTGAGATGTGGGAACACAGTGACAAAGCAAAAAAAAAAAGTGTGATGGGTGTTGAAGATGGAATGTGTTTTAAAACTACCATACCTGTTTTTTCTTTTTTCTTTTTTTTTCTACTTCTGTTCAGCAGAAACAAACTTTAAACACAACCCTGTGTATCATTAATATGAAGTAAAGTTTGTACATTTAAGGACAAAAGTCTCTCTCTTTTAGCTCAGTTTTTGGTCTCCACCTCCAGAAATATCTAGCTCTTTAGCTGCTTAGCATATGGATATACACCTACTATCTTATCAAAGATAATACCCAAGTTGAATTATTTTTTGCACTCCTTGCTTTTATCGGGATAAAAGCATCCCAGTCCATCATTATGCAGTATGTGAGCTCCGTAGGACTTCTGTCCACCCACGCTTGGTTCAACAAAGATTAGGAGAATTTGAGTTTAAAGGGGCTCTATGGGAGAATTTAAAACAATTTACATACATGAATCATTTTTATTATTTTCCGTATGTGAGCGGATCGTAACGTGACAAGAAAATATACCTTCCCAGTTTTTTTTTGTTCACCTATGTAAGCTTGTGCACAATTTGTTTAAGTTTTTCAGTGCTGCTGGATTTCTTTGTGAAGGACTCACGTCGGATTTTCTGCAAGAGTCCAAGGTATGTGACTTTATGCACATTCCCAAGTGCCTTGTCTCAGTGCTTCTCTCTGCTCAGCTAACAGGGAGCAACAGTGGCTAACATTAGTTTAGCAATGACTGAGAAGTCATTAAATTTGATCTTCTCGAGAGTGGAGGAGCCCCGAGATCTGCAGCCCTCTACAGGTCCTCTTTTGTATTTGACCCCTTGTTTTCCTCCCCCCCACTCAAGTCTTTCTCTCCCTCCCTCTTTCCTTCTCTTATTCCTGCTGTGTTGATCAGAGTGTCTCCAAGGTGCCGTGTGATCAGAGACGAGGTGGATGTTGGGGTGGGTGTCTGTGTCTGGGGTCGAGGCGAATAGAGCACACACAGTCTCCTCCTGGATGGGGGAGTATTGAGAGCAAACGCCCTCTCTGCCCGAGCCTGGCCTTGTGTCTCTGGCAGCCGGCGGGTTTACATAACCTCACATCAAACCGACTGATGACCTTTCTCTGACTTTACTGGACAGCATTCTGGGACAGAAGCAGGCAAAAACCCCATGGGAGCTGCGCGGGCCTGTCACCTGAAGCCTCGGAAAAGCTACCTGCCAACTTTAAGTCACTGAGAAGAACAGTCCGCAGAGTTCAACGATCCTTCTCTGTGTATTACAACAAAATGCAACCCGAAATGTGTGTGTGGATTTTTTTTTGTTGTTGTTGTCTGAGGAATGTTTATCTTTTTCCTGTGCGTGCAAATAAGGAAAATGCATGTGCAAGCCTCCGTGTCTGTGTGTGTGTGTGTGTGTGTGTGTGTGTGTGTGAGAAATGCGGCCTGTTGTTTGTGCTGACCGGAGAACAGTTGCTGACTGCGCTCACCCCGGGTTATTTTTGGGTCACGCAGAGTTGAGTGGCAACAGAAGAGCTATAAGCACGGTCAACCAACTGAAAAAGAAAAAAGAGAAAAATAAAAAGTCATTGGAGCAAACATAGTCTGAAATGACACATTCACATCACCCCCCCGCTCCTGATGCAAACAGTCTGAAGCCTCACCGTTTCCTGAATGAAAAATATATGGAACAGAGAGTCTGAGCTGTGTCACTGCTGTTTTACAAATCATCTGGAGCTTTTTAAATCCAGCTCTGAATAGAGGGCAGTTTTTATTTCAAAAAAAGGGAGAGAGAGAGAGAGAGAGAGAGAGAGAGAGAGAGAGAGAGAAGAGGAACCAAAGCAGGATGCAGCACACAAAGTGCTCTGGGATGCGTGAAGTAAAGGGAGCGCTGCGCTCTGCCCTCTGCTGGCGCGATGGGAGACATCGTGCAGCGTTTGCCTCCGTCAGCTCAGGGAACGCTGTGTCCACGGACGGGCCTGGAATACTGATGCCACAGTGCAGGGGTGCAGGAGCTGCAGTCTGCCAGGCCCAGGAGGAACAATCAGGCCCCTCAGATCCACTGTCCTTTAAACAGGCTACAGAGGACTGCTGCCTTCTTTGTGATCAAATGTGGCTTTAGTCAGCATCACATATGATCGGGCTGGGATTCCTTTTTGCATTTTGAATCTGGCTCAAAAGCACAAATGAAGCTTTTGAAGAGGGCAATTTTTTTAGCGAGTGAATGATTTCCACCTGTTTAAAGCCATGATTGGTGACTTTTTCCTCAGTTTCCACTATAAAAAGCGCAGCATGTAATTATGATCAGTAATAAAAGCTGTCAGACATATCGTTACAAGGAAGGATTTCATCTGTGTAATATGAAAAAAGGAAAGGTACAGGCTGAATGAAGCATCAATCCCAGCTCCTCTTCCCTGCAGCAACCTGTGGTGCATTTGCTTCCACCTTGTAAAAAAATAAGACTACCATATGTCTCCAAATAAGGATTGTTTGAAATTTCCAAGAAGAAAAATCGAGGGTGTATTCAGATTGTTGATAGATTAAAGGATTTACAAATGAAGTGTATGAGGATTTGTTTTCAAATGAGAGAGGGTATTACTAGCACCCAGTCCAGGCAGAATAACAGATCCTAACAGTAGTCAAGGAGTCAAATAGTCAGTGGCCAAAGCCTTCTGCCTCCGTCCTGTGTAATAATGGTCCTGAGTGTGTGGTCGTCCCCTCCGACAGTCTGTCCGCCTGTCAGACGCTGCTCTGCACCAACACCCAGTCTCTTCCCTCGCTCTGCAGGACGGCCCGCCGCTGACTGCTTGCCAGCCGGCTGAGGCCGATGCCAGGACACACACCGACGCACAGATGCACACGCCTACTTACATGTACGAGCAACTGCACACACTCTCACACACTCACATAAATCAAATGCTTGGCCCTCCTCTCTGCCGTCCCAGCATGCACTCTGGTTACCTGGCTGCTGTCCCGCAAGCATAAGGACACGTTTTTGTTTTTTTTGTTTTCAGCAGCTTCCAGATCATTTGAGCCACTGACTCAATCAATGCCACAACGTCTTCTGATACTAGTTGAATCAGACACAGCTGTTTTTGTTTTGTTTTGTTTGGATTGTGGTGGATTTTCTATTTTTCATGAACATTTAAAAGAAAAATCTTAAATTTTTATGAAAACATTGGTCAATTATCTACCTCTGCATTCTGCATCTAGCCTAACAACGAGCCCTATATCTAACTATATGAACAAAAAAAGTGTCACAGAAAGTACCCGTGGACTCCAAATGGCCCCAAACGCCTCCTGGAGGAACTTTTTTGGCCCTGACACTTGTGAAGTTTCACCTCTGATCCAGTCCAACTAAGTGAAACGTTTGAAAGAGTGTAGTCATTAGTCATTTAACCCATTGACTCAAAATCAGTGCCACAGTGTCTCTTTGGTACTGGTTGAATGAGACACACCTGCTTTTATTAGATTTTGGTGGAATTTCTATTTTTCCTGAATATCTTGGGTCTAATCCTCAATCCTCTGATCCATCCCATTCACTTTGTATGGGGACACATCTTTTTTTTCAATAGCCTCCACGTCATCAACTTGAAACAATGCCAAAATGTCCTCTGGTACTCGTTCTATCTCTGCTAATTTTTCAGCAATATTTGAAAAAAAACCCCAAATTTTAAACATCGGTCACTTCAGTTGTTTGCTTCTAACATAACCCTTACCAAAGCTAAGGGCTCGACTGGAGGTTCCACTGCAGGACAGCACACACACACGCAAGAAATTCCGTCTCATTAAGTAGAGGCACAGTACTGGCTTCACTTATACCTGGCTTTGAGGAGAGCTCATTTGAGATGATGGAGGACTAAACTAATAAGGGCAGGGCCGGAGGGGCTGCCAGGGATGGAACTGCTCCCCCTGCAATCCGATTCACCACCTCTAGTCAGAGAGTGATAGTTGGCTTGTTAGTGTCAACGATGGATTACTGAGCCAGTCTACTGGGTGCAGGCCCAGTGGACTAAATCGCTGTGTGAAGTGACTGTTAACATCTCAGTCGGCGGCAAAGAGAAGCAAAACAAACTGAATTTAAAACAAAAGCCAAAGTAAGTTATGCAAAACGACAAAAGTTACAAAAATTAATGCAAGAATGATCAAGACGAAACACTAAACGATCACAAAATGACTCAGAAAACCCACAAAATGGCTGAAAACAACACCAAATTGACTCAGGACTAGCAAAAAACTGAGGCAAAATAAACATAAAATGACTCAAAATGACCACAGAATGACTCAAAATGACTACAAAGTAATTAAACATCAACCATGAACAAAACCATGATAAAATGACTCAAAACTACCACATAATGACCACAAACACATGCAAAATGACAGCAGATACAAAATAACCAAAAAATCAGGGGAAAGTGGCTGTGAAGTGACAAAAAATGACCAGTGAGTAATGTTTAACACCCAAAACAAACAGAATGTGACTAAATGTTACTATTAATACCTACTATTATATCTGGACTTTCTAAACTAACCCCTGCGCTCTCCTTCCTCCTTCGCTCTGAGGAGAGCTCATTGGAGATGATGGAGGACTGAACTAATAGGGTGGAATGGTGCGGACAGGCCTTTATGAAAAAGTGCACAGAGATGCTGTTCGAGCAGATGCGCGGGGTCATAAAGGGAGCACAGCCGGGACACGTAACTTCACCTGAGTGGGACGAGGGGGAGCAATTAATGGCATCAGCGTGGACTGTTAACTGTCACATTTAGCAGAGAGGGCATTATGTAAAGCAGAGCTGTGTGGGAGCTTTGAACTGCAGCTCTGCTTGTGCTGCAGCGGGGGCAAGGGGTCACAGCCTCTGGAGGTTATTATGTAACAGCGGGGCCATCTCCATGGCCGTCCTCTGGCCACAGTGACAGAGGGCTTCACCCCGGCTTCCTCCTCCCGCCGCTTCTACACGGACAGCAGGCTTTTTTCTTTTTTTAGGGCTCGGTTTATCATAAGTGTCCTTTAGAGGATAGTTTCCTCTTCGCCGCAGAACTGCTTTGGTAGAGAAAATGTCAGATTTCTTGAAATGCTGCTCAGCTGAGAACAATTGTCCTTCAGCTGCCTTGGCTGCAGGTTAGCAGGAAGGAGGTGGGACCTTGAAAAATCCTTACAGGAAATCCACATTTCTGCTAAGAGTGCTGAATATTATGCAAAGATGTCTCTTGCAGGACATCTAAATGGCCTGTGGAGCCCTCTCAGGGTCTTCCTCATTACCTGCTGAAGTGGAGGTTTTAGTTTTGGCAGTGATGAGTCAGAATGGATGATGTTGGGGGCTTAATTACCGTACTGTGACTGCTAAGAGTTCTGATGTCAGCCGAATACAAGCCTTACAGCTCAAGGACACATATAGCCAGTTAAAACATGCAATGTTAGCTAGTCTTGCCGTCCATCAGTTCTGCATAGGTGGCGGCTCTCATCGCCGCTGATGCCGACCTTTTCAGCTGCAGCACATGGGAGCGGACTCAGAGGCTGACCGCGTTTAACAAGCTCAGAGAGGAGTGGCGAGATGAAACCAGGTGCTATTACTCAAGTGCTACACTAAATGTGAAGTATTTTTAATTTTATGCTGTTTGAGGGAAATGTTGTTTGCTTCACTGCATTCATCAGTCAGTTGACAAATCAAGATTTTATACACAAAGCTAATTAAGAGCTTATAAAATGGGAAGCATTTTTTAAATAACTGCGCAACAGTTCATAAAATTCAAGCTAAAGTTAGCTGACTGTCAGGTAAACCAGGTAATAACTGAAACAGCTATCAGCATCATGAAATTTATGAGTCGCTTTTTGACACCACATGAGAAATTGAGGTGTTGCAGCAGCAGACCTACATAAATGTGGATGGAGCGAAATTTTGAAAAACTGTAAGTGGGAAACTTATTTCAGTCTGTTGCTTTAGTAATCCATTAGGGGGTTCATCATGAGAGTTTGAAATATATTCATGTTTTATTAGAAAACATTTAAACATCAAATCAGAACTGTTACAACTCAAAAGTGCATTACTTTGATTATAAACCATAATCATTGTATTTGCACAGTGCATGTCTTGCTTTTCTAAAACCATTTCATATTGAAATGTATAGAATGACAAACTCCACACCATTATCTTACCTAGTCATGTGTTACCGATTCTTGCCTAGCCATTATTTCCCCTTTACTTGGACATAAAATGGAGACCATATAGCAATTATATAATGGACATGGACACATTCTTTGGGTTTTCCATTTTATTAAACAACTCTGCACAACAGAAATGGTCAACGCAGCAGAGACATTGGTTCTGGACAGCGACTTTAAGCAGTCTCTTCCTTGGTGATACGGTCCTTCTTGAGTGGTCCCTGCGGAAAAGGAAAGATAGAATAAGCTGTATGCCAGTAATAATTGTCAGCTGTTGTGTCAGAGCAGCCAAGTGTGCCCAGAGAGTGAACAGGGAGCGAGCACAAAAGGGCACTGCTCCCCTGCCTCACTGGAGTTCACTATGGCACTGGAATGGAACCCAGAGTTCACACTGAAGACTGAACCAGGTTACGAACAGTGCGGAACAATAACTGAAGACACAACATCTGGCAGTGAGCATTTAAGTGTTTCAAATTAGATACTAGCTACAGCGCTTTTAACAAAAAAGCACTTTTACAAGTTCATGTTGTCTGACAATTGTTGTGAATTTTAGTGTGACATCTTATTTATCCTGAACAATTCTTCACAAGAATGTTGCCAGCTATCACAAAGAGTGTGGTGCAGCAAGTGCTTGAAGCATGAAGTCTTACCATGAACGCCTTCTTTTCCTCCACGGTCTGGAAGCGGCCGTGACCGAACTTGGAGGTGGTATCGATAAACTTCAGGTCAATCTTCTCCAATGCGCGACGGCTAGTCTGCACCAGCAGAGACTGCAAGAACAATGAGGAAACATGAGTTTGGGAACATACCTGCTTCTGGTTAACATTACCAAACTATAGAAACTGCACAAGTTGTGCTGCACTTCCCCCCCCCTTACCTTGCGCAGAGTCAGCACCCTCTTCTTGACTCCCACAACACAGCCCTTCACCATGACGAAGTCATTGGTCACATCTCCATAGTGGACGAATCCACCCTGTTAAACAAAAAGTGGCAAGATCAGTTACATATTCTGTCTCTAGGTTGGATGGTAAAGCAAAAGCACAGGGTGCACAAATTTCACTTACCAGAGGGTTGATGCTCTTGTTGGACAGGTCATACTCAGTGGAGGCGTTGTTCTTCACCAGCTTTCCATCCTTTGTGTGGTAACCCTGGCCGATCTTGTAGATCTTCTTGTTGATCTCTGTACGGTGGTGGTAACCCTTCTGACCGGCACGGGCCACAGAGAAAGCCACACGGGCAGGATGCCATGCACCGATACAGGCCACCTTACGCAGACCACGATGGGTTTTGCGAGGGAGCTTCTTTGTGTGCCAACGGCTGGTGACACCTGGGAGGAAGGAAATCATTGAGAACAGATTTAACCAAAAGGACACATGACTTTTCAGACAGGCTGTATTTGTTCACTGCCAGTCAAAGAACACACTTCAAAACCAGACAAATTAGCAATTATGATCTTACCCTTGTATCCGTGACCCTTTGTGACACCAATGACATCGATCATCTCGTCCTGAGTGAAGACTGTGCTGACAGGCACGGCCTGCTCCAGCTTCTCACGGGCCCAGTCAACCTTGTCAGAGATGGTGCCGCCGTTCAGCTGCACCTCCATCAGGTGAGACTTCTTCTGCCTCACGGGCAGCAGACGCATCTACACAAATGAGACTGAAGTCAGAACAGTACACAGCCACATAATGTTTGAAACATTCAATTAAATGTTTTTTGCTGTGTAGTCTCAGAAGGAAGGCAGCATGGAAAGTATCCTCATATGTATCGGGCGCCATGCCTGACGCAAGATCCGTGGTCTCATCACTGACTAGCCAAACACTAAATTCTGTAAATATTCTAAACATACCAACCTGTGTGTGGGCAATGATGCGGATGACCTGGCAGTACTTCTTCATGGCTGCAAAGTCCTTCTCCAGCTGCTTCTTGCCCTCATCATCCTGCCATTTCTTGCAGTACTTAGTGAAGGCCTTCTTCTTGGACTTGTACCTGAAAGCATGCAGCGTTGCAGAAGACACAGGTTGGCACAGGTCCTTCATAACCCCAAAGGGTCAGCGGAAGAACACAGTGCATAGCTGTTCGCCCTCCCTCCATGTGGATGTGGGGGGGGGGGGCTGTATCAGCTAGTCAGGATTTCGGCTCATGGCGCAGTTTCTAAGAAGCACTTTCCACTGGCCAGAGGAGCCCGGAGCTCATCAGGGCACATGGCACCTGAGCGGAGCTGCCATACAGGCCACCGTAATGTTAGACTCACTCAGTGCAAAACACTTTATTTCCACTGGGCAACTAACATCTGCTTCAAGAACTATTACTAGTCATGCAAATTATCAATGTAGTGTCTCACCAGTTCTTGTAGAAGCGACGCTTGCACTCATCACTGACGTGCTCGGCGAAGATGGTCTTGAAGGAACGCAGGCCGCGGGGGGTGTTGACGTAACCCACGACGCCGACCACCATCATGGGAGGAGTCTCCACAATGGTCACGGCCTCAACCACTTCCTTCTTGTTCACCTCTGCAGAGGAAGGTGAAAGTTCACTTAGAAAATGTCAAAGTCCTCCAATTTGACCTGCCCTTTGAAAACTCTACTTGATGGTATAGACTGCGCTCAGAACTCGACATTCAGCAAGGGATGTAAACCCATTATGTCCGCCCGTCGAGAGGCTCATCACAGGCAGAGACCCATACCTATTAATTATGTTTAATAATCTTAATCACCTGCTTCATTAAAAAAAAAAAATTACATGCATGGTTACATACTTGAGCCAGGTCTGTCGACCTCACGGACGATGTGGGTCATGCCAGCCTTGTAGCCCAGGAAGGCAGTCAGGTGCACGGGTTTGCTGGGGTCATCCTTGGGGAAGCTCTTGGCCTTACCACGGTGACGACGACTCCTCTTGCGGGGCAAGAAGCCCAGGGATCCGTGGCGGGGCGCCGAAAACTTACGGTGGGACTGTGGAGGGGGAAGAGCCTGTTAGCTGGTTCATCTGTTAAGCTAACCACGATGTTCAACAGCTGCCTACAGTGTCAGCTAGCCTCGCGAAACATCGATATAGTGTGGCCATATGCATAAATTGAGCAGGCAAAAACAAATATGTAACTTCATTTTAACTAATAAATGTAGGTATAATCACAGGACGGCCCATGCTGTTAGCTGAGCTAGCTGCAGTGAGATAGGCTGCCGGCTGTATAACTGATGTTTAGATCAGTTAACTAAAGTTTAGATTTTATGTAGCGAGAGAAGACATTGAGTCAAGTTAATATGAAGTTAGTATGTAAGTGTTAAGCTGATATTTACTTTGTAAGATTAAAGTAGCGGCCTAGCGCTAGCTGCCATTTTGGACCTTGAGTCACCGGCATGAAGGAGAATGTAGTGCTAAAGTTGAAATATCACTCTAAATCAATACAAAATTCAGTGCAAGGCTGCAGTGAAACTTTCTATTAAAGCAGTCTGAGCGCTTGATATAAACGAAATCCAAAGGATGTCAAAGATTAAAGACCGATGAATGTCAGCAGCAAGTAGAACACACTCACCATTTTGTCTCCAACCCGATTCAAAGAGACCTTGGGAAGGACAGAGCGGGCTTTATATATAGAATAAGTCTCGCGAGATTTAGTGTGACAGTCGTCTGAGCATATACTGGTAGGTGTAGTCAACAGCCACTAGATGTCGCTGTTTGACTTGCCAACAAATGTCAACGCACGACTCAATTGATAGATGCTAACTGTCAGTTACATGACTATATATTACAATTGTATTGTGTTATTGACTAAGACAATTAACAAGTATGTTTTATAATATTTCTGTTCTCGTTCAAGTACTGTATATCCTAAGCAAATGTAACTGTAAGTCTTAAAACTGTCTTTGATTCTAGAAAAAGTAGCATTTTCTCTTTATCTATTGAGTTCATGTCCTATATTTAATGTTCTGCTTACTGGTATTTTATGTGAATATTCTATTCTTCTAAACAATGATAGTCACTTGCAAATTAGGCTCAGAAATAATTCAAATGAAGCAGACAAATTAAGCCATATTTACATTTATTACCATTTCATTCTTTAAAAAAAACAAATGACATACACATACACCTCTCAGGTCAAGGCAACATTGTTTTATGATCCAGTGATGTAACAACTTTTGCTGTCATGTTCATTGTAGGCAAGATATTCAAACCATTTTATCACCAGAAAACCACCGGGGGAAAGTTTGGAAAGCCTGTTTTGTGTTCTTTTATCCATGACCTAGAAAGTCTTGGCAGAATTTCAGAAAATCTGTGACTTTTGGGAAGCAGGCTGCATTGTTTTGTTTACAGGAAATGTCACTCATGTTCATGAACTCATGTAGTACAATTATGGTATAAAATGTTAGACATTATGCACCAATTAACACTTGTCTTCCAGAAGGCTGGCTTGAATGTTTTAATCAAGTCCTGTGTTTTGCATGTTGTGACCTTCCCTCCAGTTATGAGAACAGAAAAGAGTCATACATTCAACAAACATAAAAACCTGTAGTCATGTTTTATGATTTCATTTCACAGCGCTTGTCTTGCAAATTTAAAGTGCTACAAATGGTCAACTGTATCCAGCATAAAACAGATTTGTCACTTATCTACTCAGATGTCATGCTCTACTGCTATAGGAGAGCAGGGAAATGCAGTAAAGCTGATGCAGGATGGACCGGCTTTTTTGAATACAACTTTAAACAACATGCAGTTGGTCTCAAACTATGCAAACTGTTGAAATGAGAACATTTTACACTGAGTCATGCAATAAAACTGATGCTGATTCAGTCCATCACTACCCAAGAAAGTGAGGACGGAGTTGTGATCCATGTCTGTGTCATAAAGTCGCTTCCATTTGATCAGTGAAGGAAAAAAAATAAAATAATCTTTTCAAGATACCTGGAAAAAGTTTACTCAAATAATCAACACACATAAAGTCAATGGCTAAGAGTCTCTCGCAGTGTCCAGGCTTGTTGTTCAAGCTCATTAAGTTCAAGGATGCAAGTTTGTCTCAAGTCTAAATCACAGTCTGCATTTGCATTTTGAAATAGAGTTGCAGGAAGACGCATCCCTGACATGAAGGCGAATCCTCTTCTGTAATCACAAATCAAATCCTGGACCAGTGTGAGAAGCCCTTGTCCAAGCTGTCTAGATAACAATGTCCTTCTGCCACAGAGAAACACCCAGCGCCTCAGAGACAGCCTTCAGGATGTTTGTCACTCTCGATCAAGGTTCGCCTTACGGAAGGAGGCCTTTCCAAACTCATATGTGCTTATCATAATAGCGCAGGCTGGGGCCACTTTGATCACTCTTGGCATGAAACCTGAGTAAAACACAAATACTTTCACATCTGGACAAGGATAGCATTGTATTTTTACTGAACACAAGACAGAAGGAGTGCGTACCTGCAAATAGACCCCTGTAGCCCAACTCAGCACATATCTCCTTCATGATGCGCCATGTGGACTGTGTTCTTTTTGAGGAAACTAAAAGGAATGGGAATAAGTGACTCGTAAGAAAATTCTACACTTGTATGTAAATACATTTTACAAATCACAGTGTATAAAGTACAGACCTCCCAGAGTATCCATCTCTCCCAGCTGGATCTGTCTGCGTGTCTTCACCACGTCAAAAGGCAGCGTCAAAATTGCTGCAATCTAGACACCATGACAGGATACAAAGGTGCGGTCCATTAAATATTAACAGTGCATGAAAGAGAATCATTCATATCAGGAGGACAGCTGTTTAATTCTTGCACCAGAAAAAACAGCACTGTAAATGTGGATCAGTCACCATTCTGATTCTGTAAAGACAAACTGGACAAAACATTCATTGCTCATTCATATAATCAGGATTTTAGATAGTTAGGTTCAAACATTAAATGAACTGTTATTTAATGGTTAATACTACAGTTTGTTTTGGTTTAGAATAATAGGGCTGGATACTGGGAGTAGATACTTGGGGCAGCCAGAGTTTCAGAAATCCAAGTCTTGTTCATTTTCATACAGCAACATAATTAGTATGTCCCCAGTACATACTATGCCAAATTCAGTATGCCTTTAATACCAAGACAGTGTGTTAGGATGAAGTTGAATGTACTGCATGCATCACAGTACAAAAGAAAGAAGAATGATGCGATTTTAGGTGACTCGCAGTTGAAGCAAGTCTGCAACTCTGTCTTGGTCGCCAATAAGCTCCCTTGTGAATTCTTGGTTAGTTTTAGCAGAATTCAGTGACGATGGTGACATGTTTTTATCCCACAACTACATAAAACAAAGTGCTGCTTTAGTTCCGAGATGCATGAGGTAATATTTCGAGCCTACAACAAAAGTGACAGACGAAACACAGGATTTATTTAATTATTTAAAGAATTAAAATGTGTTGCCAAAAACACTCTTCCTAATTAAGTGTGTAACAAAAAAAGTGTTAAGTAAAATTATCATTTATTAAAAAAAAATGTGAAATGGGGATACAACTTACAGTTCCAGAGATCGCTCCTGCTGTAAAGCTTATGGAGAAGTTGGCCTGAGTCACTCTTGACTGTTCACATAATTGGGTCTTCAGCAGTTCATAGTTAAACCAGTATAGAGCTGCAAATACACAAACAGGGAATTGTTAATTTGTTGCTTTGCTTCACAATATAGTCATCTTTTTTTTTTTTTTTTTTAAGTACACATCTAGCAGGTTTTGTAGAATATGGATAGTACAACACGGAAGCAGAGTATTTAGCCGTGATCTGATGAAAGAATGACTGTTTGGAAAAAAGATATTACATGACAGCAGAGAAGTGAGATATGCTGCAGGAGAGGTTGGGCAAGTTTGTAATTGGAGGAAAAGATTTTTCCACAAGATAACCACAGAAACATTTCAAGTCCACAGTGGATAAATGTTTGATAGATTTTACATGTGTAATCTTTAACAACCAAAATAATTAGATTTCAGATTCGTTCGTAGATACAGTGTTATTATACTATAATGATATGGTGCAGCTCTCACCAGAGAAGGGTACATCCCTTAGGACGGTGGGTCCCAAGCCCCTCCACAGTGACAGGAGGCCGTCCTGGGCAATAGCAGAGCGGATACACACCTGCAGCTCGCTGTACGACAGCTGACGAGACTGCATCTTAGTCCTGACCAGCTCCAGAGGGCTGATCACTGTCACTGCCCCCACTACAACACACACACACACACACACACACACAGACAGAAAGTCAAGAACCTATTAACTTGTTACAGTTAGGATATGTGTGATTTGTGCTTTAATGGACTCACATCTGGCAAGAGCCCCAGCAACAAGAGGGATGTGGCTGCCCTTGTAACCCAGACCGTATCTCAGGAAGTCTCGCAGCTGGTCATAGCAGGTGAAGTAAATGATGGTGGCAGGTACAGCCATAACCCTGCGCGCGCACACACGCACACACACGCACACACACGCACACACACCACAGAGTAAATGACCCATAATAATCTTTTTTTTTGTGTTTATTCATTCATGAGTGTTTTAAAAAGGCATGTGCTTTTTGAAAGGGTCAATAAAGACTCAAGCGACCATATGGCCATAAAGCATTTTCTTAAAGAGTTTAGTGTCTCACAGTGTTGGTGGTAGTCCACTCCATAAAGACCTGAGTCCTTCATGTCGAGAGATTTTCACGAAAGCATCCTACGGCACAAACAAACATTTTTGACACATTTTGATTAATTTTGTGTCAAAAGCAAAGCTGCTCCTTCACTCATACACTCACCAGTGTCCCACTGAAATGTGTTGGGGTTTTGTACCAGCTGGTGCAGCTGGTTCCATTCTGACACACATAGATGTGATCCATCAGTCCGTTACAATACAGGAAACATTTCCCTGTGAGAAACACACAATAAATCATTTAATCTAATTCTGACATTTCAGTTAAACATGTATCTGAATATTAGTACGATTCGAACAGAAAATTTTCAGGTTTCCTACAATCCCTGACAGTAGAGAGAAAGGTGATTATTAATACACACGATGGCAATGACCACCGAGTCACTCCGAAGATAACATCGGGGCTGTCCTTGTCATTGCTTACTTTGTCTGTTTATTCAAGGCTGGTTTAAGATAGACTACTGACAAATATGTCAAGGAAATCTTAAAAAAAAAAAAAAAAAAAAAAAAGAGAAAAGGAAAAAAAGAATAATGTAAAACCTGTTCCTTACAGATTTTACCTTATGGACATATAAGAGGAAACACAAACATTGACTATAAACATTTTCCAGAAGGAGAGGAAGAATTCAAAATATTGAGGTGTAGCTCTGTTGTTTTGTGTTTCTTCAAGCTTGTGGAATTTCTACCAACAGGAAATGGTAGTTTAAAGTCATCCTTTACATTAATGAACAAACAAAACTGAAGGCCGAACATGCACATCTGAGCAGATAGAAAACACGTGACTATTTGCCCAAGGGGGTTTTTTGTGTCCATGTGAAAGAGCTGTTTGTTAGTAGAGCACGTGCCCAGATAGAGAAAGTTGTGCTGGATCTTTATTTGTTTGAGCATGCAGTGACAGTGGCTCAGGTACTCACACTTGGAAGGGCGGACGACGCCACCCCACGGAGCTGTGAAACAAAGCAAAAGGCAGGAAAGTTTGAGAGGACAAAACAAAAAACAATAAAGAGAAGACAATACCACACACACACAAAGGACAGATGTAGTGGGGTTAGTAAAGCATCATAACAAGCAGCATCCACAAGCAGCTGTTAAAAACAGTGTTTCATTACCCAAGTGTGAGCTAAAACCACAGAGGATGACGTTGTCTTACCTTGGTGGAATGGTGTTTGCTGAGCCTGCAGCCTGATCTTGACAACATCCAGCGGTGTGACTGTAAACACATGAATTGGATAATCTGATTTTATTCTCATGGCATATGCAGTCTTGTACAGCAATCTTGCAGTGAGTGCGACCTCCGTTAAGGTTACATTTAGTTTTTCTTTGAAAAAGGTTCTAAAGAACTGTTGATGACTATATAGTTGTTTTAGAGGCTGCTGCTGCTGCTGCACTTTATTACATAATACTGGCAAGTTTTTCTATTATTTAGTCCACCCAATTAAATTCAATGAACTTTAATACACTACATGTCAACAGTGCCACAAACTACACATTCAAATAGAACCATTCGGTTGAATCAATGCTTCCCTAAAACCTTGTATTTCAATATAAGCTTATGAGAATAAATAAAGTCTGAGCACAAGATGGAGGAGGAGATTGTGGAAAACTCCACTTGGGGGAAAAGGCAATTATATTTATTAATGTGCAGCCATCAGTTGCTTTTTCTAGTCTTGGTTTCTGTGATGTTACCAAAAAAAGATGTGAGGAGGGCTCCAGTGCCAGAAGCCAGCATCTGCTGCACTGGAGAGATCGTAGCAATGGGGCTGTTGAGTCCCCTCTCCCCCATCCTGACCACCTGTCAGACCTGGAGGAAAAAAAAAAACCCCATCACATTACGCCATGTCACACTGAGAACACAATGTTCTGTAGCTGAACTTGAGGTGTTTGCTGACCCTGTCCAACCCCTTGTGTTCAGATGTCTTCTCCTGTGTGTTCTTGTTACGTAAAACAACTAAAGGACTATTGGTGACCTGCTGGATCAGCTACCCAACACCTCTTTTGTGGTTAGGGTTGTGTCCTGTTATGTCACAGAGCTCTGCACCTAGGCTGCTCTAAGTTAGTGTCATGGGAGCAAACAAAATTTAAGAAAAAAAAACTGCAATTTATACTGTTTACCTACAGGTGGGAAAAAGGCAAACTCATCACTGAAACGCACAGAACAATTGTTCCTGTTTAATAAAGTCACAACGGACCATCCTTTACTGACGTGAACTAGGCGGGGTTGTTAAAATGGAGTCGTTGAAACATTATGATAGCTTATCTATGATGTGCATGTCACCAGGCAGCCGGCGAGGGCCCACTCCTAATTGCGAGAGAGTGGGGAGATACTGTACAGTGACGTGCAACGAAAACAAGAAGGAAGAAGAAATTCTCAACAAATGTATCACTAGCAACAAAGATGTTTCACTAAGTATCCTTAAAGAAAATCGTTGCATTGTTGAGGATTTTCAAACTTTATTGTTTCCATCCTATGTAGTTGCCCTTTGTCTCTCCTGGCCTTGTCCTATTTCTGGACTTAATAGCACTTGAGTGTGACAGTTTTAGTCGCTTGTTCCTTAGGGTTTGTCTGGCCAATAAGCTGCTTGGCCAAATAAGTGTTCATCTACTGCATGAGAGCCGCAGAACAGGGGTGAGAGGATAGAAGATTTTATCAGTGAATGTGGTAAAAACACTCAGGATGAGTTGATCCTGGTGAATTTTCTATTATAGGGATAATCATGAAAATCCTACCATAAGTGGCTTGAAAAGCTGATTGGCTTGTGATTTGGAGTCCTGTACCAATTTGCTGTTTTATTTTGAGTTGATACAAGTCAATGCAAACACGTAAACCTGCAAAAATAGCAATGATGCCAAGATTCGAGCCAAAAAAGGCCAGATGCTTAGTCGACAGTTTGTCAATATATGAGATGGTTCGCACACTGCAGGGCTACAGTATCTAACGTTTCAAGCTGGCTTGCCTCCAGTAAAAAAAAAAAAAAAAAAAATCTTGAACCCATCAGTGTGTCAACACAGCTGAAGACTCAGCTTGACCATAGAAAAATAAATAAATAAATAAAAACAAATACATAAGGATTCCTAACCAAGGTCCTGACACCTTCATCTACATTACACAACGTTGCGATGACATGCAAAGTCCGAAGAATGACACATTATCTACTTTCAAATTACATTCGATGAGATATTAATTTCATTCAACATTTCATTGAATTATGCAGTTCTGTCAATGATTAAATCTTTGAAATTGGGCACACTCTGTACTTTTTCCTGCACCGTTAGCTAGCTAACTTTGGCTCACACACACAGGGAGACACAAAACATCACTCGAAACGTTAAGAAAAAGCGCTTTTTCAATGTCTGCAAATTAGTTTATCGGATGTACAGAATTAAACGTGTCTGACACATGTTATAATGAAGCTGTCAGCAGTTATTTGACCTACATTTTGATGGAAAGCTAACGTTAACGTTAGCTAGCTTAATTGTTTTTTGAGATGACAAGCAAACGATTACCCACCTCTACTTTAGCTGCCAGCTTCGTTGTGAGATTTGGGCGTCTTCGCCCATTTCAGTCAATTGACTGTCACGTTGCCACTTTTAAGCGATAACGTTAAACCGCAGTTTATTCTCCTTTGCGGGTATCCAGTAAACATGTTTCTGTAACCAGGCTAGCAGCGGCTCTGCGGTATATAAAGGGCCGAAGCCACGCCCCTTCCCGGTTTGCTCCAAGGGCACTTATTTTGGAGAAGCTTTGTATGGTGGTGAATGAAGAGAGAAATAATTTTTTGATCCCGCTTGAACTGTGACACGAGTCACTCATATGACGTTTGTCAATTTAAAAGATAATTTTTCACACTGAGGCGGTCGCAGTCTGTCATAACACTAATGGAATATAAGACCGTGAAAATATGTAATTATGAAAACTACACAGTCCAACAGTCGCGTTAGTGACGTTGTCTCGTTGAACGGTCACCAAAACCGGTAAATTAAACATCGAAGAGCGGCTCTTGAATGTTAGCTGGCTCGCACAACTAACAAACTACACTTTTCCCATTATTACAGAAGTCAATATGACCAGATGTATTCTGTTTCTCACCTTTGTAATACCTTTTCTGTGGCGAAGCGGCGGCCTTGTTGTCATAGTGACGTCGATTTAGCGCGACCGTGTAGTTCACTGAGCGGTTTTACACAAAACCGGATTTTATTTTACTTTATTCACGACAAAACTGCGACTTTATTGGCTTGAAAATTCTCTTTTAAGTGTGTCAATCTCATATGAGTGGTTCATGGCACAACTGAAGCGGGATTTAAAAAACTAAAATCTCTCTCTCTCCATCCGAAATAAGGTCCACCTGCCTCCGCCTCTGCTGCTGTGGCTCGGGCGCCGCCTGGTGGACACGACACTACAGTGCGCTGCAGCTGTCTCATGTAAACAAGTTTCAGTCGCCTGCTACCTGTTCGGCTGAACAGGAAGAACTTCAGAGTACATTATTTATCAAGTGTTATTCAAACAATCGGCTCTCATGGAGGAGACCGAAAGAGGCGCTGCAGGGTAGTCAGAGTAATTAAATTAGGCGCCTCTCTCTCTATCGCTCTCTCTCCGTGTGTGTGTGTGTGTGTGTGTGTGTGTGTCTCCTATGGGCGTGTTCATTAAAGTGAAGGTCTATCATTTGTCTTATTCAGAGGAGACGCACTTTTCACGCACCTGACTGCTCACAACAGCCCTTTCAGTCTTTCGCCAAGGTAAGAGCAAATTCTTCTTCCTTAGCCTCGAGAAATCTCCTCAGCAAACAAGTGCTGTGAGTGAAATGGTAAAGGCGCATCACACTGTTTTACGCATATTTATGTCACATCAGATGGCTTTATCACTGTTTGATTGCTAAGATCATTTGTGTTGTGGGGCTACATGCTGCAAATGTAAGCCTCCTGTGTTTAATTGACACACTTTACTTTGACAAATCGATATTCTTTTTAGACAGTTTCCCCTTGTTCATGTACAAGCCGGAACGAAACTGAAAGTGACTTGATTTATTTGACTCGGGCTCCTATTATGTTGGATTTGCTTATCCATTGCGATATAAATAAATAAAAGAAAAACGGTAAACCGGACATGATGCTGAAACTGATGCAAGAGCCGAGTCTCGGACAGTTTTAAATGGTTTGTGTTTGACTTGAGTGACTTCCTAAAAATGTCCTCTGTTGAGAGGAGAGGGGGATTCCTCATGCAGACCTTTCACTTTCCATCCCATGATGATTCCCCCCCACTCCCCCGTGTACAGATGCAGAGGTGGGTTGTGATCTGTTGGGCTCTCCTGGCCCTGGTTGGGGCAGATCAGTGTCCAGATGGAGGAATATGTGAAGACGGTCAAACCTGCTGCAACCACCCGGCCAATGGCTATGAATGCTGCCCATTCGATCAGGTACATGTGGTTGTACTGTAGCTGTTTACCCTGTATCATAGTTTGCCGTCAATGAAATTAAAGGAGACTAAGCACAATTGCTCCACAGCATTGTTAATGTCTATCTTATGTAGTAATGCTCCTTTTTGGAACTAGGAGCTTTACTTGCGCATGCTGTAATTTTTGTCATGGCACTAGATGTCACTTTAAATCCTGATTTTTCACTTTAAATCCTGATTTCTCCCTAACTATTCTCTGAGATATTCCTTTTAGTAAATTTACATTATGTACACAGTCTTAGTTTAGGATAGATTTGACATTTGTGGTTTTCTTCTTTTATTATTGGTCATAAGGTATGATGTCAAAGAAAACATATACATTAAACCCCCCCCCCCACCAAAAAAAAAGAAGAAAAAAAAAACAATAATGACAATGTGATGTTTTTTCTGGTTTTCAAACAATACCTCAATGCCCATTATGCATGTGTAATGATAGGCATAGACGCTGCCCTGCGATGTCAATGTGCAGTAACCATGTATTAATTTAAATTTAAGTTAGGACTAGAGTCCAAGAGACATGGAAGTAAAATGCCCAACAAAAAAACTTGTACACAATAAACATGAAAACATTTCTTGTTAATATAAGTTCCGATCCCACATAAACTTAAGGCATCCAAATTGAATCACTCATTATTAACGTCTAAACTAGTCATTTTTAGAGGTAGCTGCATTCAGGTCACATATTTAGATATTTTAAAGTGTGAAATAATGTATATTATATTCATTTCTTGTTCATTATTATTATTAATGGAAAGCACATACATCATTTGTTTGATGGTATCATGTTTTAATAGAGGTTGTAATTTTTTTTACTGCTCTCTGTATCTGAGAACTTAAGCAGAATACCTTGTCCTTTGTTCATCACTTAGTTAAATGTTCATACATGATAATCATTCTCGTCTACTCTATAGTAAAAATGAATTAAGAGGCTGCACAGTTGTACTATTCATGCTCGATGATGTTTTACTACTTTATGGGCCAGATAAAAGCTCAGGGCATCGTTTAGCCGGTGTGATAGCAGCTTCAAGACTTTGGTAGTCAAAATGTTTCTACTATCCTGGCAGGCTGAGTGCTGTGAGGATCACACACATTGCTGCCCTGCGGAAACAATCTGCGATATGGCCACGTCGAGCTGTGTGAACGCTACCGTGTCCATCCCCTGGGCTGAAAGAACTTCTGCTGATCAGCCCAGAGTCTCTAAAGTAAGAATAACAAGACATCTGCTGAATTGTAAGTATTAAGGGCGAGTGCCAGTTGTAATATCGCCCCCTTTCCCATCCTGTCCCTGCAGTCCTTCAGGATGATCAAGAGCAACCAGGGGGAGGACGAGGACAATGTCTGTCCTGATCAGTCTCGCTGTCCTGCTGAGTTTTCCTGTCTGAAGGCCTTGACAAGGTTTGGCTGCTGTCCCCTAGCTCAGGTAATCAAACCAAGTGCAAATAGAGTTTCTTTCCAAAGAACTGAAGAAACCAAAGGGAACAACATAGTACAGACATAACAAAAACAGGAAATAGAGACTAAAACAATGAAACAAAATTCATAGTGTTCAATGGTAAACCACTAAAATAATACTGGTGGTATGATACAGTAAGTGCATATATGCAAACTAAGGTATTTTTTTCTTCTAGAAACTCAGATACTTCCTGTCATAAAGAGGATCTTTGCTTGTCCTGTTGCCAAGCTGAGCTGTTTCAGTTCAGTTAAGGCAGCAAACATGTTTGAAGTATTCTATTGTGGGAAACTGAATAAAGAAGCTGCAGCTCTGATCAGGCGACAGCTTCCTGTGTTGGCTGCTGTATCTGTCGTATTGCTTGACAGCAACAACGCACAATGCAGTACAGCGACTCTATAGAACCTCTCTACTGTATGTCTAACTACTACACCACTTTGAACTAATACAGTTAAAATTACATTTGACAAAATTATGAAGTATAGGGTAGAGTTGATTACAAGAGGAAAAGCATTTGTGAAGTTATTTCTTGGCCCTTGACAGGGAGTGGCCTGCTCGGATGGGAAACACTGCTGTCCCGAGGGCCATGAGTGCAGCGCAGACTGCCGCTCCTGCACGAAAAAAGGTGAAACTCTTTTACCTCCTAGCACAACAACTCTCACACTAACCCCAGCTTTAAACCTCTGGAAAACTGTCTGTGACTTTGTGGCACAGGTGTGAATGCCGTTTGCAGGATAGGGACTACGCTTTGTTTCAGTATGTTATTAGACGTAAGAGTAAAAAAAATAAAATAAAGTGTGGAGTTCCCCAAGGGTCCGTTCTCGGTCCTCTCCTGTCTGACCTCCTTCTGCTCCCACTAATTCAGATTATGGATTCTTTTCGATAATCACACTGCCCACGAGATACTATAGTCCCACATAAGAACCAGTTCTGTGACTCTATCAGCTGACTGTTCTGAGTCGAAACCAAACCCGTGAGTGCAGTTTTCATGCACCACATATGTGGAACAAACTTCCAGAGAAAGTGCTTCAGCTCTCACTTCGTTTAAATCTCGGCTTGACATTCTGGCTGCCTCTGACCTTTATTGAAATAGTATTTGGAACATTGATTTATTTATATCTTGCACTGTAGCTTTAATACTCCTGTTTTATCGACATATTTTATTCACTGATAGCCACTGACTTTTAGCTCTGATTTTACCTGTGCCTTTTTTTACATTGTCTTGTGCTACTTGTATATTTGTCTCAATGCCTTATAATGTCTTATGTAAAGCACTTTTAATCGGCTTTTTGTTGAAAGGTGGTGTACAAATAAACCTGTCTTGACTTGCTTCACTCTCCTAAGAAATGTACTTCTATCTCAGGACCTCTAAATTGATTGATTTTTTTTTGTTTCTATTGTTGCGTCATTCCAGAGCTAGTGACAACAGTTCTGTGCGACGACAAAGTGTCAGAGTGTCCAGATGGAACCACGTGCTGTATAGACCCGGATGGCAAGTGGGGATGCTGTCCCATGCCAAAGGTACATAGTGACAGCTTTCAAAGTGAGATTATGGATGAGGAACAAGTCAAATGATGGATTTGCATCTCCTGCCTCGATGTCCAGTTATCGTGGCTTTTACAGTGTGTAATCGTGTCGCTCTACGGTGACACCCCATCCGTCTTTATTGTCTAAACAGGCCGTGTGCTGCGAGGATAAGTTACACTGCTGCCCTGAAGGCACCACATGTGATCTGGAACACTCCAAATGTACTTCCTCGTCAACCAAAAAAGAGATGCCGATGTGGGCCAAACTCCCTGCTAGGATACGGGCCGACTGGGAGAACCAGAAAGGTCAGATTATTATCATTTTTGTTTCGCTGTACTTCCTTATTCTGGTTAATAATTGACTAAATCTGTTCGAACATGGTCCTGATCTGTGTTCGTGCCAACTTTCAGATGAAGGAGTGACTGCAGAGAAAGCTGATGATGGCTCAGAAAAAACCCCTAAAGTCACCACAGTGAAAACAGTTCCTCTTTCAGAGAAGGGCGTATCGAAGTCATCTGCAGGTAAAATGACTCCGATACATCAAACTATGTAGAACAAGCGCACAGCTAGAAATGAAGTGGAAGAGCATTACAGATGTAGATGGTTTGATTTACCACAAAGGTTTAAAGTAGTTTTCTTTTAGCAGACTTTTTGATTGAATAACATTAAAATGGCCGCATTCTATTTCTTGTGGGTGTGTCAGCGAGAGCATGACCTCCTGGCACCTGCTATTGTAATAAGTTGCAACATTTCCTGCCATGACAAGACCAAATGTACGCAATATGAAAGGCCCTTCAAGGCTAAGATTAAGCACAGCAGTATTCCTCCCGCATGCATGGTTTCTGATTTATGGAGGGTTAAAAAGAGATATCCAAATTCCTTACAAAATCTACAAGTCTATAAAATCCTAAATATGACTTTTTTTTTTTAAGGCGATGTCCCGTGCGATGATACTCACGCCTGTCCAGATAACACCACATGCTGTAAGACAACAGAGGGTGGGTGGGCTTGTTGTCCTCTTCCAGAGGTACGATCTTGTCTGCCATGTTTTTTTAACAGTCCTAACTTTTATGTTATACGTGTCGCCAATGCATTCATGGTTTCTTTTCGTCATTCGCAGGCTGTTTGTTGCGAGGATTTAATTCACTGCTGCCCGCACGGTAAGAAATGCAATCTGGCCGCCATGACCTGCGACGACGAAACCTGCTCCGTGCCGTTGGTTAAGAAGATACCCACAATCCCCAGGCAGGGCGCACAGGCGGGGGATGTTGCATGCGACTCCACTTTCAGTTGTCCTGATGAGACGACCTGCTGCACGAACAAAACAGGAGGCTGGGCCTGCTGTCCTCTCCCTAAGGTAAACAAACGTGTACACCTTAAAAAGAATCTGATAGTACCCAACATTTCTCATTCTGCCATGTAAAACTCTCCATTTCTGATGGATTGTTTTCTCCCAGAAAGACAATTAAGAGTGTTTAGAGGAGTAAAATATGCTGCACCACAAGCAAATAGTTTGAACAGTTACATTAATGTTTAAATAGTGATATCACTTTCATGTGTGTACCATAACTTTCTAGCTGGTTCACTAAGGTTAGCATAAAAAGCTAGCTTAGCTCAGTGCAAAGACTGAGAACGTGTCTTTATTTGGCTTTAGTACAGTTAAGACAATTAAGATGTTCCCTATTCCAGGCATACTGGAAGGGGGCTCTTGTTAACATTGAACCAAGCTAGGTGTTTCCCAGTATCTTGTATTAGCACTAAGCTAACGCTAAGTCAACCAGCTCCTGTAGCTTCACAATTAGCATAAAGACATAAAAGTGGTGGAAGTCTATTCATGTAACTCTTTCATGTAACTTCATGTAAGAAAGAAAATAAGCGTATTTTCTGAAATGTCAAACTTTTCCTCAGTACTATTATAGTACCACTAGATACCTTTACATCATTTGTGACTGAGCGTGTCCTTGGCGTTTGCTTCAAAAGGCGGTCTGCTGTGATGACCATGAACACTGCTGCCCCGCTGGCTCCACCTGTGACCTGGCCAGCCTCACCTGCGACACCAGCTCAGGCTCAGCGCCCATGCAGAAGAAGATCCCCGCATTTGTAACAGAGGCTCCGACTACAGCGGCGCCTACAAGTGCAGCGGCAACAAGCCCAGAGGAGGAGAAGGAGCCTGAGGAGGGCGACAAGGAAGATGACGAGGAAGACAGTGAGGAAGACAGTGAGGAAGACAAAGAGGAGGAGAATAAAGATGATGAGAATAAAGATGAAGAGGGCAGGGTCGCATGTGATGATCACACCAGCTGCCCTCACTCATCCACCTGCTGCTTCATGAAAGCGTCTCAAAAGTGGGGCTGTTGCCCGCTGCCAAAGGTGAGCGCTGCTTCCTCACTGCATCACTGGCCCTCCAGTCACATCCATCCTAAAATGACCACCGTGCTGTGTAAACGACCACAACTGAAGATTTTTTTTATTATGAATTATATCGATTAAGGTAGCACTTTTATTGTTAGTGTTGTGTATTTATGACCTAACATTAGTGTTCCTGGAAATGGAGTCTGGTGGTTTTGGCGAGAGCAATAGTGGCTGCTACTTCTATAATGCTTTGGATTGTAATGGCCTTATATCTGCTTACAGCTACATTAAAGTGGCTGATATACAATTAGTTTATATTGTTAACAATTTCCTGCCGAGGGTTAGATGAGAAGAATGATGCCATACCCAACGCCTATATGATAAATATTGCTGGCAGCTAGTTAGCGTAGCTTAGCGGAGAGACTGAAAACAAAAGGGAGACTGCTAACTGGGCTCCGTCTTAACTAAAGTATTTAAAACATGAGTAGTAGGTTTTGAGCTGTAAATTGTGACAGCCACATATCTGCTTACAGTGTGTAATCAAATACTTAATCAAGTTGATATACTCTAACTACTTTCCAGGTTTTGTCCTTTAATCGTTCAAAAAAAACCCCAGCTATTCACTCTGTAGGACAGTTCCTCAAACCACAAATTTGTGTCATGTGCGCCAACAGATAAATGACAATACTATTGTTAGTTTTCATGGTGATACACTTCCTCTTCTGCAATGACATGTGTTGTTGACTGTTCTCTTTCATATGTTAACTCCTGACTTTAACACTTAAGTCAGCTACGAGCCACAATCATTAGTGAATTCCTTCATTCTTTAACTCTACACATACATAATTTGCAGATTGATTAATGTACTTATTTGTGTAGGAGATCACAGCACCACTCGTGTTTTTTTTTTTTTTAATTTACAAAGTTTGAATTTGAAAGGGGAACTTGAAAAACAGGATCAGTGAAGCGAAAGCTGCACTTCCTCTCTCACTTCTCCCCAGGCCGTGTGCTGCGAGGACGGGAACCACTGCTGCCCCGCCGACTACAAGTGCAGCGAGAGCAAGACGTGCGTCAAAGGAGAAGTGGAGATCCCGTGGTACCCCAAGCTTCCAGCCAGCAGCAGCCTCCAGGCTGATCCCACCTCCGTGCAGTGCGACGGTTCGACTCAGTGCCCCGATGACACCACCTGCTGTCAGCTGGCCACAGGCGAGTGGGGATGCTGCCCGATGGAAAATGTGAGCACTGTGTGTGTGTGTGTGTGTGTGTGTGTGTGTGTGTGTGTGTGTGTGTGTGTGTGTGTGTGTGTGTGTGTGTGTGTGTGTGTGTGTGGAGAGATTGCTGTGTGGAGTGCAGCTGCTTTGACATGGAAATATAAGACGCACTTATCAGCACTTGTAAGCTTTGTCAGGGTTTGCTTATGTAAAAAAAAAACAAAAAAAAAACCGCATGCTGTGTCTGCAGGCCGTGTGCTGCCCAGATAAGGAGCACTGCTGCCCACATGGTTACACCTGCAACATCCCCGCGAACTCCTGTCAGAAGCTCGTCACTCTGCAGCTGGACTCTGTCCCGATGACGCCGGTGTATCTGCTCGAGCATCGACCTCATCTCAGGGACGTCAAGTGCGACGACACGACCACCTGCCCAGATGGAGAGACCTGCTGCAGGATGTCCGCCACTACATGGGGCTGCTGTCCACTTCCTAACGTATGATCTACAGTAATGACTTCATCTTTTAAAGGAATAGTTCACCATTTTTGGGAAATACTCTTATTTGTTTTCTTGAAGCGGTTAAGGCAATAAGACTGATACTGTACTCACGTTTGAATGATAAATATGACGCTGTAGCAGGCAGCGAGCCCTTGATTGTTTCTTCCACCACCGGTTGATAGTGTTACATGTCTCCCTCCCTCTGTCTTCTCCACAGGCGGTGTGCTGCAGCGACATGAAACACTGCTGTCCCACCGGCTACACCTGTACCCAAACTGGAGACTGCACCGAGAACACAGGGCTTCAGTGGTACAACTGGCAGGTGTTCCTCAACAACGACAAGAGAGCTGTGATAGTGTGAAAAACACCTCTGCTGCACTGTCATTTGTTTCCTGCAAGCAATTCACTAATGGGAAAAACATGAAGGGATTTTTAATCATTAAATGCTTCTTGGGGATGCTGTGATATTGGACTACACTCGTTGGGGTTCTGATGTTCTGTGATGTTTGAGTTGAACAACTACATGCTACAAGTTTAGCTCTGACCATGCTGTCGTCGTACTGTTGGCGGCTCATTTCAAAAAGTCGGAGAAATACTTTTTAGCACACACAGTTTTCTACTTGAAACTCCATCTTTGAAAGAGTCAACTGAAACACTCCACACTTTTTTTTCTCCGTGTCCTGCTTCAGCTAGCTTTTGACAAATTGCACAATTTTCTGTCTATAAACAGTCACAATTTTGGTCACAAGTTCACATGCTGACTTTAATCATATTGAAAGTCATAAACATGTACTGCTGCCTGAATACACTTCATGATGAATGATTCTGTTGTGTTACAGTTTACTCGGTTTCTCCGAGCGGTTTATTCATAGCATCGTCTGTAACAAGTTTTTAATTTCCTATCCTCCTGGAATTGTGATTTAAAAGTCAAAACTGGTTTAATTTTGTGCATTTTTATGGTCACGTGTGGTCATGTAACAAACAACACAAGGCAAACGTGCAGAAATGCATGCATGGTGCAGCTTAATTAGACATAAAACTAATAAACACGACTTTTACAACATTAAAACTTGTCATATCATTCTGTTGTAAGGTATAAAAGAAGAAGGCAGAACAAAGAGTCTTCATCAAACAATTTCATTAAAATTAAAAATTCCTGCATCAGCGCGCGCGCGTGTGTGTGTGTGTGTGTGTGTGTGTGTGTGTGTGTGTGTGTGTGTGTGTGTGTGTAAAGAAAACACCTGTTACACAGAGCAGGTGTACCAAAACTACATTCTAAGAAAATGAAGTCTGCATGTCTAGTGTTTCCTTATCCTTACTTCCGGGATGGAATTCCAATTTTTAGGCTGACGTCGAACTACTTGAGCCTTTTTTTTTTGACGTCAGGCTTTTTTAGTGACTTTGGATTAATTTGAGTTTATCGGGCCTCCCCTTTGTGTAAAGATACAGACGTAGAAATGCGCGCGTCCGGTTGTGCCATTCAAAATAAAAGCCTGAATCGGGAACATATTTTCTTAGGAAATCTCAAGAATATCCATCCTCAAAATACTGCCTTTTTGAAGACATAATAGTTGTGTGAACAGAAAAATACAATTTGAATGAAATGAATTGCTAAATTAAATGTTACAGAGAAGCTAAAATCAATACATTACAAGATCTTACATGATTATGCAACTCAGGCTGCCTCAATGCGTGCACTGTACATAGCATAAATATGAGCAATATGGGTATAACTATGAAGAATAAATACAATAGGCCATAGAATATATGTCATTGTATTATTTTGTGTAATTTATAATCTCACACATAGTACAGCAAAACATTAGTGAAATGTTTGTAGCTTGTATTACATCTTAACATTTGTTGAAATTACTTCATGTATTTAAAAAAATATTAAAGGCAGCATGCAGGAGATATTAAAACAGGGGAGTTCATTTAGGACTCAAAATAATTTCCCTTAGTGATAATGGTATTATTCAACCATTCTGGTAGTTTCACCTCCATTATTTGAATGGAAATCTGAAATAGTTTCCAGAAATTTTAATTTTCTTATTGAATTCACAATAAATGACATGGTGGATTGGATGTAACTGAGTATCATCATTTCTGCTGATTTTATTCTGAGCTTTACCAAGTAGCATTTTTAATGCAGGGGATGTTGGGAAATTTCACAAAACTCACAGAGGAAATTACAAATAAATAAATGGTTAAATAAATGAATTAATAAGCCATTAAATGCACCAACAATAACAATTATATACTGTAGGCATTTCGGAAGATAGGTTAATAATTTGTTGTTTAAATTTCCCCTCTATTCCCTAGGATTAGTTCAACTGTATCAATACCCATTAGATTCATGAATTTATGCAGTTTAAATGTATTTATTTGTTTACGTTTTTTATTTCAGTATGGTGTTATCCTTGCATGTTTACATTTCTTCAGTAATTTCTGCTTCATTATGTTTTTCTCTATACTGAGCCATTTATTTATTTCAGTTTAGCAGTTTCAGTCCTCCTACAGAAGGCTTACAAGAGTTTAAATTACTAGTTTGAAGTGTTTTTTGTAGCAGGACGCTTTTATTCTGAAGTCAAATGTGCCACACTTCCGGTACGTTTGTCGCTGCTTTGACGTTTCTCCGCTTTTGACGTATGAATCATCCTTCCCAAGATGGCGATACACCTGTGTCTTCGGTGGTGATCCTTGTTGTTGTCTGCGCAACAGAAGAAATCAAAGCGTCTGAAAACAGACTGTTAAAAAAACTGGCGCTGTAGAAAAACATCCGGAGTGAACTCCTGCATCCAGAATGTCGACAGAGGAGCTGTCAGCTTCGGACAGCGAGGCCGTCGTCGCCGGCGCAGGGGAGCGATGGGCACCGGTCGGCGCTGTGGCCAGTCCCGAGGAGGAGAGCGGCGGCGGGAAGGCTCGCCAGCCGACGCAGAGACGCACCTCCTCGACCACAGAGGAGGAAATGGCCGTCAGGCTGGAGAAGCTGGAAGAGGAGCAGGCCCTGCTGAACTCCTCTCTCCTCGCCCTCACCTCACACTTCGCTCAGGTCCAGTTCCGACTGAAGCAGATAGTTCACGCCCAGAGCGAGGAGAAGGAGAGGATGCTGGTGGAGCTGGAGGAGTTCGCCTTCAGGGGTTGCCCGCATGTGGTGGGCTGCCGGGCTCAGGATGCCAAACAGCTGGAGAACTCGGTGAGGTTACCGCAGAGATTACTACCAAACATACCAGGTGTCACTGATCGTGTCCTAGTGGTGGTGACACCTGTCATCAAATAATGGAAGGTCCTTTGTTTATATTTAGTTTAAAGGGGCACAAGAAATTCACACTCCGAATTTTGATATTAGCAGTATCATTGATTGATATAATGCACACTCAGAAGTATTTATTTGTTGTCCATTATTGAATAAAGGAGCTGTTCTCAGAGGAAGATAAGGTCCCCAAAACACTGTTTGAAGCCAGAACAGGTGGCAGGGTCCGCCACATATAAACAGAGTATAACTATGACACTGTGTTGTCCTTTAAGATCAGTTTGTTTATTCAGTTTATTAAAGCATGAAAACAAGAGAGTTTGTTTTGGCCTAAACAGTCACTGAGGATCTTTCTCTTCTGATTAAAATGTCTGCATGGTGCTCCTTTAATGATCCCTGGTTTTGTATCTCAAACCATCGGCGCATGTGTGAGATTAACTGCCTTGTTTGTGTGTCGGTGTAAGAGCTTAAAAAAAAAATGTTTTAGGTTGTTCTCTGCATATCTCTGAGTATCTGAGTAATATTTGAACAGAACAATTAGAAAATGTTATTTAGAGATGTATAAACAAAAAGATATAATTGATATTTGTCTTTATTTTCTGTTCTTTTTAACCAGCAACAATCAAGAAGTCGAAGTAATAGTTGCCAGATTAACATTTAATGAAAGCTGATGTGACTTGTTCAGAGCCACGGAGAGATACGTAACACTCATCCACGCACTTATCTGCAGCTGGACACATAGATGGACACTCTGCTCACTAAAACGTGCAGACATAAATGCGTAGACACGACCAGTGAGTGTGTGTGGTGGTAAGCCCTCGCCTCAGTGGCTGTGGGATTTCTTATTAAAGCTGATTTACGTGTTTGCTTGTTGTGTCACACCCGAGGCTGCTGCGCCCACCTGCGTTTTGTTCCCAGAGATCTCTTATCTCCATTGGAAAATGTTGCTTTCTGTTATAAGCGTGTGACTCATGGGGCTGCAGGTCTAGTGAAAATGCCTCCAGCGGATCACTATCTGTTTAATAAAGGCCTGTGTGTGCACAGCGTTGTTGAAGCAACCTGCTTTGTCCCTGACACTGTTTACTCTCTGCCTCTTTACATTTTGTTCCTAATTGAAGCGAGGCCCCAGCCCCCATCTTAAGAACTGTTTGTCATTAATGCTCATAATATACTCCACACTAAAAGGTTCTTTTGTATTATGTCTCCCTTGTTTCATGCTTTACTTGCAGGAGGATCTGGTGAGTATGATAGCCGATGTCTCTTTGACGTATTTGCTTTTGTATTTTTGTGTAGATACTGTGACGCAACGAACCTGGTCATTCAGCGCTCTGTCTACAGAAATTAAAATAACTGTTTGTGTTCGGTCTGTCAGAGTGAGAGAGAGAAGAGGGAGCGCCTGGAGGCTCAGAGGGAGAAACAGAAAGATCTAATTTTCCAACTGAAGACACAGCTGGATGATCTCGAGCGCTTCGCCTATCAGGAGGGCAGCTACGACTCGCTGCCGCAGTCTGTTGTCATGGAGAGGCAGAAGGTGGGAATGTGGAAATGTAATTGCGGTCCTGTTAAAGTGTCGCACCGGGTTTTCTGATCACATTATTGTTATGATAAATTGCATGTTATCTTTAGAGAGAGTGATCATCACAACATGCCACACGAGAAGCCCAACAGATCTACATGTGGGTGTTGAATCCAAATTTTTACCACTTTGTTATGTTGAGCACATGAGGTATTAACCCATCTCAGATCAGGTTTAACAGGTCAAACGTTTGTTCCAAAAATGCCTCAGGCTTTAGTCTTAGTGCAATGTTGTGTTCTTCCAGTGCTGCTAGATTGGTTTGATATTTTCCAGCTCAAAACCTGCTCAAAATCTGCCCAAGAAAATGTGCCAGATATTACCTATGATAAACATCTATAATCTGTAATTGATGATACAAATTGATTGATAAACAATAGCAACAATATTGTTCTATCAAATACTATCAGTAAGTCAAATACTGATGCTGTTAACAATATACAAGTATACAGGTTACTGTGCAAAACCTTCAATCTGTCCTTCATACTTCAGGTCATCATCGACGAGTTGATCAAAAAGTTGGACGTGAACCTGAACGAGGACATCGGGAACTTGACGCCGGAGGAGCTCAGACAGAGAGTGGACTCTGCTATCGCTCAGATAGTGAACCCAGCTAGGGTCAAAGAGCAGCTGGTGGATCAGCTCAAAACCCAGATCAGAGACCTGGAGATGTTCATCAACTTCATTCAGGGTACACAGTCTCATTTCTCGTTTCTCCGCAGTGTCATGTTTGTTTTCATGTCACAATTATGATTTTATAAGCTCTGATGATTGACTTTGCCTTTCCTTCCTAAAGATGAGGTTGGTAACCCATTATTATCAGATGGTGGACTCAGCCAGCAGCCACAAGCAGCAGGGACCAACGGCAGAACTCCAGGAGTGAAGAAGAAAGGTCAGTCAGATCATATCAAACTCTGACTGCAGCTAATGTTTGCAGCACTGTAGATGCCTGACTAAATGCATTTTCTACTTAAAGCTCTATGCTTATAAACATCAATATTTCTGTCCAGTTTGAATATTCTTTCTCCATCTCTTGTTGCAGTGGACCCCGAGCAGGCCCAGAAGATGCGAGAAACTGGCCTGCAACTGATCCAGAAAGCCATCGCCGTGCTTCAGATATTCGCAGCGAGCCAGTTCGGCTGCGCACCTGGCCATGTTCCCCAGAGCATGTGGCCTCAGGAGCCATCAGGTCAGGACTACGGGCCCCTTTTGCAGCGTCTTGAGGCAGCTGTTGATAAGGTGCGAGTGCTGGGTTCCTGTAGACAGCCGTCCCTCGAACATGTTGTCAACTACACCAGCAACACGGCCCTCGGACCTCGCGACGAGCTGACGACGTCCGTGAGGAAGGAGTTGGCGTTTGCTCTTAAAGACTTGTTGGCTCATGGCCTCTTCTCTCCCTCCCAGACCATGAGTCTGGTGCTGGCACCCATCTCCTGCCTGCTGCCTTACAGACCAGCCCCACAGACCATGCACCCATGGGAGCTCTTCGTTAAATACTACCAGGCCAAAAACGGACAAGCCTTCGTGGAGTCACCAGCCCGCCAGCTTTCACAGTCCTTCAGTCTGCCTGTAGGGGGCGGCCCTGTGACCGTCACCCCTAAACAGTCTTTGCTGTGGGCCATTCACACTGTGCTGAAGGAGCATGGACGCTACAAACGTGGACCAGACACAGAGTTCAAAGCGCTGGTGTGCATGGCTCTGAACGAGCAGCGCCTGGTGTCATGGCTCAACCTGCTGTGTAAGTCTGGGACCCTCATTCACCCGCACTACCAGTCCTGGAGCTACATGGCCCAGACCGGCTTCGAAGGAGCTCTGCGAATCCTTGGCCGCATCAGCCACCTCAAATTCAACCTCCCAGTGGACCTGGCTGTCCGGCAGCTGAAGAACATAAAGGATGCTTTCTGAAGATGGAAAACTAGGCATAAAAAAAGTAGAGAAACACCAGTCTCAGAAATTAAGTATTTTACCAGCTTAACTACACTGCTTATACCTGGCATTCAGGACCAAAAGCATGACTTTGTGCTTAAAGTATGTAACCTTATTGAAGGTTATTTAAGTAGCCACCCATCTAAAGTGAAGTGCAAGTGCGTGTCGTCTACAGTACATGCATGGATGATTATGTTGTGTGAGCTTTTGCCGTAAACAACCATAATCTGCGTATCCTACTGTGTTTTAAGATGCCAAAATGTCTACTTGTACTGTAAACATGCCTTAGAGTGGAGACTGAGATTACCTCATCCTTAGTGAAGCCTTCCTGACCTTTGCGACCTGTGGTCATCACACAGTATCATTCCCCTGTGAACATGATAGTGCCCTAACCTATGCAGCAAAAAGAGAGGCTAGATTTGTACAGTAATCAGTACTGTAACCTGTACTTGTTGACATGTGGACAATCCAGGATGAGAAACGTGCTAAAAACACTAGATACTGTGGTTTTTACACAGTAACTGAGAGCTTGTTGTTGTTGATATTTTGATCCTTGTTCAGCCCAATAGTCAGCATAAATGCTGACAACGTAAGTTTCTGCAAACCATGGATATGTTGAAAGTTTACATTTCTTTAGGTTCAGTATTCAATTTATGTTGTGACAGCAAAAACGTCTAGTTTCGTTGCAACAAACACAGCTGGAAATATTCCCGCGTCTAAATATATCCAGTGGTTTCATGCTTACAAAGGTGGAAACACAGTCTGGAACAGTGGTTTCTGGCTCAGGAGCCATTTCTTCAAAAATATTCGGGTTTTCTTGCCTCCAACTTGGCTAGAAATTGTCCCAGCGTCTCACAAAAAATATCCCGTTTTGTTGCCACAAACACAGCTGGAAAGATCCCGACGTCTCAATAACTAAGTTCACTGGTTTCACGCCTTGGCACATTTCTTCGTTAGGGTCAAGAAATGAACGAAGCAAGAAATTGTCCCAACGTCTCATCAAATAATTTGCAATTTTGTTGCCTATGAATGCATCTGAAAAATGTCACGACGTCTCATGCAAAGCATGCAGGGGTTTCATGGTTACAAATGCTGACATGCTGTCCGTACCAGTGGTCTCTGCCTTGGCAACCATGTCACTTAGCTGCCACGCTACAGCTATGCCTTCCTCGCTTGACACAAAAGTCAACTCATACACACAGTATGGACTGCAAATGTTATCTAACACGTGTAGATTATATGATTTGATAGGTACAAATCTGAACGTATATATGGTTTGCAGAGACATACAATGCAATGTTTTTACTCTGGCGTCTGGGCTGTTTTGTTGGTGTTTGAACTGCTCTGTTGTTCAGGTGGTAAATCCATGTGTAGCAGACTGGTTGATCGTAAAGCTAAAAACAGTAGCAGTCAGGTCAACTTGAACAGAAAAACAAAAGTTTCCATCCTGTTGCACGGTGCAGTCGTGACGTTAAAAGTGTTGTGTAACATTATGCAGTAGTAAGTCATGCGCCCTTGACTCCATTTTAAACCTCTGAGGCTGTTATCACTTGTTGCACATTTTTTATCAGGTGTGTGAACAAGAATCTAGACCCTGTATGAACTGCTGCTTTTCTCCTGTTCCAGGTGTAGTAACAATTATGACAGTGCTATTGTATGATTGGGATTTATATAATGGTGTAACAGCTTAAATCTCATACGTAACATGATTGTAGGATATAAAATGTTTTGGTTTTTTTCCCCCCTGTTTTTCATAGAAATGTGTGAGACAGCTGAGTTTGCACGTATGATATCCTCAAATGCTGAATGTACAAAACCGTAGATGCTTTTAAACTGAAGTGAGTTTGTATCTGCTGTATGTTTCCCTGCTGTTTATGGGAGTGAAACTTCAGTGTTCCTGATCTCACCTGTATGTATTAAACCTCTGAGAGTAGGCATGCTGATAAAAGACCACTGCATTTATGTTTGAAACTTTATTGCACTTTGTGACTTGAGTGCACCTAAAGACACATTTGATCATTTATTTTATGTTACTGTGTAAGTAGAAAATGTGTGTTCTGTTCAGGCGATATTTAGTCAGCATAACGGTATAGTTTGCTTCCTATTTCCCCATTCACTTTATTTTAATGTTGTGTTTTATGAAGGTGTTATGTTGTGATTTATGGAAAGATACATTTATTTATTTATTTGATAGCATGTTTTGGCTCAGCGCTGAAGTAGGAGAACCATATCAGAACACTTTGTTTAAGTAGCTGCTGAGCTGTAGCTGTTCAGTCTGGGAGCAGTAGACACACTGAATCATTTAAATCCTGCTATCTATGTTATTTTATTTCATTGCTTTAATCAGAAATAATATATTGGGATATATAAATTGTGTTTATGTTATGTTTTTATCATGTTTAGTTGCATTCCTACTGCTGTAAATGAATTAAACAGAGTAACTGAACCGCTGTGCTGTTTATGAGTTTTCATCCTTTCAAAAGACAAAACCTTACATGCCATAGATTTTTGGTTTATTTTAATGCAAAGCCATTTACTTTCCAACTTTATTTCAGGACAAGTGTGAAAATATCCTGAAGAAGGCATCAGTTGCATTTGTTAGATTACAAATAATGTTTAATTCCAACCTATAAAGTGATTTAAATAGATAAAAGAGCAAAAGACGTAGTGATCCATCCATGTAATGGAGGAGATGTTGAAAACTCAACATTTTATTTGAGAGTAAGACTTAAACATGACTTGTTTAAATGAAAACTGGAAAATATACAAAATGAATAAGCGAATTTCTCCTCTCAAAAGTCATAAATATAAAATCTTAAAACAGGAATTCAAAAACTGCTTCATGTTTTAGAATCTGTGTGGAAGATTTTACATTCAAACTATATGGTCAGTTTATAAAAATATTTGTTGTCATGGATAAAACTACCTAAAAGTGGACCTATATTGTGTTAATGATATAATAATATCATACCAGCAGAGGATGATTAAGCATTAAAAGTATTTTTTTATTTTATTATTATTTTATTTATGTTATTTTCTACTAAAACTTTTTCTTGCTGTGCTTTTGGTTGTGTAGTAATTTTATGTTGACATATTTCCAGTTATACTTACTACTTTCTTTAGTAAAATGTGGGATTCTTATCAATATGTATGGTTGCAATACAACATTATAACAGTTGAGCTGTACAAGTAAATATATATACACATTATTATTATTATTATTATTATTATTATTATTATTATTATTATTATTATTATTATTATTATTATTATTGTTATTATTATTGTTATTATTATTATTATTATTATTATTATTTTATTTGAATAAACTTAAAATAATATAGAGGAGCCAAGCCATGTGAGAAGCAATTTTCCATTGTAAAAAACTAAAGAAAATACGATAAACTCAACGATCAACAGAAAACTGTACCCGGAAGTGACGTGTGTTACTTGGTGGGGTCAAAGTTGACAAAAACCTTCTCGACTTCCTTTCCTGTTAGCGGTGGCCGTAGAACAGCATCAGTGAGTGATTTTTCGCTTGAAACAATCTTCATCCATCGGCCCAAATCTGTCCTATTTAATAGTTTTTATCATATCACACCTATGACAATCACTCCTATAGCTAGGATGTGTGTGCTATTTTCGTGCTTATATATGTGACAAAGGAAGAAAGTAAGAAGTTAATGCAACGTTCTCGCCTCCGTAGCGCTCAATTCAACATGGCAGCTTCCTTGATGTAGACACACAGGCTCTCTTTGAGTCTGTGCAAGAGGCTAGTTTTATATGTGCAGGCTGCATATTGAGATATTTAGTTGAAGGATGAAGCCGTGTCAGCGTGTGTTCTGGCTCAGTAAACATTTGAAGCCATTTAAAGTGTCTGAAATTCGCTCCCTAGCTTGAAGCTAATGCTAACGTAGCCGGCCAGTGAGGCAGTAACAACGAGCTGTACACTTTGAAAAGGTTTCTTCCAGTTTCATGGTGCGGCTTGGGCAGGTTCACATTGATAATGTTACGTGTGGTGTGTTGACTTTGCTGTGGTGACGAAGGTATTGACCGTGCTTTCTCTGTGGCAGACATGGGCAAGTTTATGAAGCCTGGGAAGGTGGTGATGGTCCTAGCTGGACGCTACGCCGGACGCAAAGCTGTGATCGTGAAGGTAAAACATGGCTCTGTGTGGATGCTAGTTGCTGCGCGTTGAGACAAACTGATTGTTCTACAAGGGACACATTAATTTTAATGTATATACATGCTAAGAGCAGATACATGCCAGCTTATCCACTGTCATGGCTTCAATGTTCGTCTGTAACAAAGGAAAACTATTAAATATTGTAAAAAGTAAAGTAAATGCAACACACCTGTGTTTCCGTATCAACCTGACATCACAGTCCAGTATGAATGTGTCTTTGCAGAACATTGATGATGGCACAGCTGACCGTCCTTACAGCCACGCTCTGGTCGCAGGCATCGACCGCTATCCCCGCAAGGTGACCACCACCATGGGCAAGAAGAAGATCGCCAAGAGGTCCAAGATCAAGGCCTTCGTCAAGGTGTTCAACTACAACCACCTCATGCCCACCAGGTGAGTGTCCTGTGTCAGTACCTACTTCCTGTGATGGGAGTTTCCTCTTGAGGTGGCAGTGTTTGACATTTTTACTGGCGCTGGTGGTCACTTACTCAAAGCACCTCTTCTCTAGGATTTGAACGATATGGCTTTCCCTGGGCCGATAGTGAGGTTCAGAAATTATTCCCCTCCACTACATTTATTGACAGATGTAGTGACTTTGCTGATTCTGACTGTTTAGGGTTTTATAGGCCATTAATTATGATGTGTTGTGAGCAGAACATGTGTGTGAGGATGTTAAAGTAGCATATTCTAAAAATTATTTTATCAGCAATCTGAGACAGTAGCTTTTACATTTAAGATTTTACCTGCAGCAGTTGGATAATTGTTTCAAATTAAGTGTTTTTTCCTCTGGAAAGTATTACATACTCATGTAGAGTAAAAGTAAAGTAATCTTATTCACCCTTGGAAGCAGTTTTGTTGTAGCCTGAATCCAGGAACCAGTTCAATTTTATTGTTGTATTGGATAGGTGTTAGACTGGTAGTATGAAAGGTAAATTAAATGTGTTTTCAAGTAAATTGGCTGGTGCTTTTTAAATAAAAATTTTAAAGTCAGATGCTGGAAGTTATACACCAGCAATGTTGAACATAAATGATTTTTGTAAATACTATAAATTAGAGGCTGGAAACATGTTTACTTGAGACATATTTGAGACTGGCAGTTGACTGAACTATGTTGCATATTAAAGTTTGTCCTTAATAATTAAAATGTCTTCATGTCAGATTTGTAAAAGTAGGGCCTCAAAAGTCATTAAGTAGTGTTATTTATCCACTTTATAATTAAAGTTGGTACAGAACCGATGTATATACTGCGCACCTTTGATGTTGCCCTTTCAGTCAGCTGTATAGAAGGCTGCCTCAGTGCCAAGTGTTCACCTCCTCCTCGGTATGTACTAGATGTAGTCTGAAATGTATAAATTTGCTGTGCAGGCTTGTGTGGTGGGACACACAATGACAATCTGAGCAGTGCTTTAGTAATGCTCATGTTCAGGTACCTTCAAGCTGCATGTGTGACACTTCCTTATGTAAAACAGGATAAATAGAGGAATTCTTATTAACCATTTTCATTGTTTGCTCCCTTCAGATACTCTGTGGATATTCCTCTGGACAAAACTGTTGTCAACAAGGACGTCTTCAGGGACCCTGCTCTCAAGCGCAAAGCCAGGCGGGAGGCCAAGGTTAAGTTTGAGGAGAGGTGAGTCTGCTGTTGTATAGTTCATATGGTATTGTTGGATCGCTACTGAAGCGTTTTGTCCACATTGACATGGATGAGTCAGACAACTGAAATGATCAGTATATCAGATTCATGTATTGCTTTAGAATCAGACCTCAGTTCAGTCCCTCAACCAGAAAATGTGTCCCTCACCAAACACTGTTGATGTGATGAACCTTAAATCCTGTTAGTGATGGAATAAACCTCACTTGTAGACTCATGTCTCAAGTGAATGCAGCATTTGTTTCTCAGGGTGTTCGGTTCTTTCTAGTAGAAGATTCCTCTGAACATAAACAATTAGTAAAGCCTTTACATTTCTGCAGTGTGATATAGATGTTGAGAAACTAGTTTCGATAAGTTGCTTTTTAACATGGTTGTTCTCGCAACAAATGTACTAAATCTTTTTTTTTGTTGTTTCCAGGTACAAGACAGGCAAGAACAAGTGGTTCTTCCAGAAGCTCAGATTCTAACTTCACCCAGTTTCACAAATAAATGTTTAGAAAAAGGATTTTGACTGTTGACTCTTTACTGACTTTTAGTTTTTGAGTTTTTTTTTTTTTTTTAATCATGTTGGAGGAAAAGGTGCCACGTAAATAAAACCAAATAAATATTATTTGTAGCCAGCAAATGGGGTTGGTTGTGTGTGTTGAAAGTATTATGATGATTGCTGCCAAGTTCTCCAGTCTGGTACAGAAGTGGTGTTGTGATGAACTGTAGTTGAGTCTCATGAAAAGTGCTTTACAATTTAAAATATATTATATTCATCCTTGTTATTAAAAACTTGTGAAAATATAACCAGACGTACTAAGATGAAACTGCTCAATTTAAATGGATCTTACCTTGAAGATGTGTCTTCATGTAAAGTTAAACTGTTGACATTAAATGGATCGATATAATTGGTCAAACGTCTTTGGATAAACATGAACAGTTATTTTTCTTTGTAAACAAGCTCTACTTACCAAACGGTGTTGTATACAAACAGCAGTGGCATTAGGTAAGCTTTCTGTAATATATTAAGTTAGACAACATAAGGACTGGCTAGATTCTAGCCAGTCCTTATGTTGTCTAACTCTAACTAGCCGCTAGAATGTACTTAACAACCCCTGCAGGGAGTTTTGCGGAAATCTCGCGAGAGGTGTAGGTTTCAGCGCCCTCTGCTGGGGGAGAGTGATACGTTCACGGAATCTGGGAAAAAGAAAGTGAAAGAATAAATGATAACAGTGCAGATCATCGAGAGAAGGTAAGTGGAAACCTATCGCCCTCAAGAAAAAAGGAGGAAATGCTAAATTTAGTGAAATACGTTACTTTATCGTTGGTGTGGGGTCACATAAGACTTTTCAGCTGTCATAACTTCGACTGAATATGACTTATCTGAAGTTTTCAAGACGTTACTAAAGATTTGAAGAGTTACACAGACGTCGGGCCTGTTGTGTATCTATCGATATACAAGTTAATAGTTTAACAGTCTTTGTTAGCCACATGTTAATGAGCACATTTGATATCTTGATGACTTTGGCTGACATCGTTCTAAAGCTTAATATCTTGTGAATTATTACAGACTGCTTTCACGATGTCTTCAGAAGAGGTGAGACGTCATTTTACCTCTTCCTGTTGTCATGTTGTTCTTCATTAAGTTGATTATAATGTCACATATATTGACATTATAAACTGTATCTGTTGAATTGCTGTTACAGATATTTTTCCTGTGGGTTAAAACATTGTTGGATCATTTTTTATATATATATATACAAATATATACTGCTTTCACTTTTAGGTTGACTAACATGTAGGCCTGTCCCACTAACTACTTATATTGTCCTACAAATGACTGAGATGGATATTATTGTAATTTTAAGACCATGTATGCCTCTATAATGATAATATATTAATTACAATGCAGGCACACCCTCTCCAAGAGCAATTAACATTTGCTTCTTCACATTAAGACATTGCAATTGGATTGTGAACTAAATATTCAAATATCCGAAATAAGTGGTGCATGGATAAGATAAAACAACACAACCAAAATAAGTCAAGTGATCAAGGTCATGTACGTTGATTGATATGTCAGTAATGTACAATGATCTGTGTCATAAGTCGATGAACTCATTATTGTGACTTGTCATCATAAACATGACAAGTTAACTCAAAGCTTCTCTGCATTATATAGCCATGGTTCATAAACACTAAAAGTTTCTGTGTGTCTTATGTTATAGGATTTCTCTCTGGTGGTGACACCAGCTGAGAAAAGCTTGGATGAAGTCCTGACTTCGATCTCTTCCTACAAGGTGCTGTGAAACTCATGGTTTATAAGAGCCTGGTGCTCTGTGGCTCACAGTATATTATAGTATTCTAACTTTAACAATCCATGTGCAAGATTAAAACACTGAAGCGCTGAATGAAATCTCAATTTGCAGATAAGTGTATGAAACACTTGAAGTATTGTGTGTATGAAAGTGTAAACAATGAAGCGTTTGTTCAGCGGAACCCTCAATTAAAAAAAAAAAACCCATCAAGATATGTCATGATATCAGATTTTTACCCCGTGACTATCGTAGCCAAATAAATTCACAATAACGATTTTGTTGTGATATTTATAGAAAACTTTAAATAATGTAAAATGTCTAGCATCTTGGCTGTGTATGTAAACTCAGGCTGAATTTTAAGAAATGTGAAAAGAAAGATTTAGTAATCACTACTTGCATGTCAACAGAAAAAACACGAGCAGCTGCTCCAGGAGCAGAAGGACCTGATCGCCAGCAGGGATGACCGACGGAGCCTGGCTGAGGATTTCAGGCGGCGCAGCCAGAAACTGACCAAGAGTCTGGAACAGGACAAGCAACGTTATGCAGAACAGCTTGAGAGGGAAAAGGTGTCAAACAAGTGTTTTTTTGTTTTGTTTTTTTGTTTTTTTTTTCAAAATGATGATAATAATAATCATAATAATAATAATAAAAATCATAATCAAAAGGCCATGATGACACCTGAAGTTTTTCTGTCTTGTAGGCGAGGCTGGTCGCGCTCAAGCAGGATGAGACCAACCTGATCCAGCAGATCATGGACGTGAAGGCAGCCCTGCTCGAGGAAGACGCCCAGATCGACCACCTGAAAAAGCAGACTGACGTACGTTCATCTCGAGCAGCTCGCCGCCGTCTGCGCTCATTCACGACTCATTTGCTGAACCTGTTCCTCTTTTTGATTTAAGGTGTTCGCCGCTGTACCAGAGAGGCCCGTTGTCTTTAAGGGGGCGACAGGAGGGTCAGACAACACACCGGTGTTTGACATGGAGCCACAGATTGTCTATCCAATGATTGGTGGGACAGCTCTGATTACGTTTGAGGAAGAAGTTGGTGAGTTCATCAGCGAGCTGGCACCACAGACCAAACATCAGCTTAAATGATGGCGATGTCGATTCTGCAAACCGCGGTTCAGTTGACACATAACATTTCTTTGTTTCAGTTTTATACTTTGTTGTGACAACACAAAGTGTTTATGATCTGGATAGAGATAGGCATTGAAACCACTTGCTTAAAGTTAGGAAGATAATGTGTTTAGGCTAAAAATACCTCGTTTGGTCGCAACAAACATAAAAAGTTGTCTGTCTGCATTTCTTTGAGCTGCAATCTGTGTGTTTGTGGTATGAGGAGGAGAATTTCCAACATGGTGTGAACATTTTTACATCTATTGGTCTTGTTTTTGTAGAGCTTCTATCAAGCTATGCATCCAAATGTATAGCTGCAACATGTATTTGTAAATGTAACCACAATACAGTATATTGGCGCACTTATATATATATGTTATAATGTTATTTAGGTTGTGATTTGAAAGTGTAATTGAACAGGTAATCTTATTGCAATAGAGAGATGAGTATAAATAAACCCTGAGAAGCAGAAACAGATGATACTTGTGTTGAGTGTACTGCTGCCTGTGGGGCCAGATTATGCCACTAGGGGGCATCATTAATTAACTTTGGGCCTCTATCAGTCATATTTGTGGTTGTTGTTGATGTGCATGATGATTAAAAAAAAGTTGTTTTGCAATTAGCCTGCATGTTTATACCAGTTTGCTTGTGCAAAATTGTCCCTGGAAGCTAAGTGAACAAGAAAATAACTGACATGTTGACATGGGTTTTTTGGATGCAAGGCCGAAGTAAATGATCTGAATGGGTTAACTGCTCAACTAGTTGTACTGATCATTCTGTTTTTCCTCTGTCATCAGTGGCCAAGAAGATCGTGGGCATGATGAAGCACCAGGTGGATCTGGGACAGGACTGCAGAATCACTGTGGAGGCCAAGCCAGTTCAGCTGATGATGCCCAGCGTGGTGGAGGTACAACAACGAGACAGGCTGAACCAGACATGAATCTCTCCTCCTTGAGTATGATTAGAATCAGTATTAGCTTCCTGTGAGTGATCCGTTCCTGTCAATCCTGCAGATATCTTCTGAGGTGTGTCCTCAGCGCATATTGATCTCCAACCTGCCCAAGATGGACGCAGAGCGCCTGGTGGACCAGCTGGAGATCCACTTCTCCAAGAGCAAAAACGGAGGCGGAGAAGTGGATTCATGTGATATTATGTCCGACTCTTGGACGGTGGTCCTCAAATTTGTGAATGAAAACAGTGAGCAAGCTCTGTTCTTTATATTTAATACTGACATTATGATGGAATATCATTACACTGAATGTAACCCATTAAAGAGTGATGGCATCAGAGACAGCTGACCGAGAACATAAAATATGAATTCAGCATATTTTTCCCCAACAAAATATATCATCTGGGACTCTGTTTTCATCTGAATCCCTGCTGATGAAACTGTTTCCACCACCAGTTGCCAAAGGTCTGACGGATAAAGAGTACCATGACGTGAAGCTACAAAAGACCAAGCACAGAGTGAGAGTGACTCCTTTTGTCAACGGGAAAATATCAAACCTAGAGGTAAGCATTTGTCAGGAGGCCACGGTACACAAGGCAGGAAAAAAAGAAGATTCTCTAAAAAGTTAGTCACCTGTTGTTTGTCCTTCCCAGACCCGTATGTCGGTGTGTCCTCGGACTGTGCTGCTGACGGGGATCCCTGACGTCATGGATCAGGAGAACCTGCAGGACATGCTGGAAATCCACTTCCAAAAAAGCAGCAACGGTGGCGGAGAGATCGAATCCATCCTCTACAACCCGCTGGGTCAGGAGGACTCTGCCCTGTTTAAGGCAGTTTCCCCAAAGGAGGAGGAGGAGGAAGAAGAGGAGGAGTAGGCCATATATTTATCCATCAACCAAAAAACCTCTCATGTCTGGGTTGTGATCGTGTGCAAGATGTTAAGACAGGATCCAACAATCTGTTGCAGTCTTATATTCTGTTAAAATAAATTCTCGTTGGCTGTCACGATTGTTAGGAATTCTGAGAGTTATAAAACTAACAATCGCCATGATAACGGATGAAGGAAGTATTAGCTGGGTGTTTTTCTGTTTAATGACTTAAAGATATGAATGGGTATTAAAATACAGTGTGGTTATCCCTTTATTCTGCACTTTTATCATGGAAATCCTTGACTTACTGTTTAAAAATGTAAATGTCCTTCTGTAAAGCTTATCTGTCCATTTTTCACTCATCACAATTAAATTGGTGTGTGAAATGATACAAACAAGTTTTTCTTTTTTGAAGAACAGCAAAAGGATATATTCTTAGTACAGAATCGTTCCACATTCGTCCGTTCAGTACATTGTAGAGCCATAGCTAGTGGCTCAGCTCGGATCGACTGGGAGCATGGAAACAATGACTTCTGTACAAAGAGCAAGAAAATGTCACTGGCAGCATCTCTGTAGATAATTCATTAACAAGCTTTATCTCACTTGTTTAATCTGTACAGAAGTACAAGTGTAAAAACAACAATTAGTAGCTGGTCTGAGGCCAGGAGGAGCTCCGGGTCACGACTCTGGCACAAAAAAAAAAACAACAACAAAAAACTGTCCACCAGCGCAAGACCCTCTAAGATACATTTTTTTAAAAAGTACACCGAAAAATTAAATTCAGTCATCACCTACTCACCCACATGCCGATGGAAAGTCCGATGACGTTTCCAAGTCCACAAAACAAAACAGCATTGCAACATTCTCCTAAACAATTGAAGTAGATGGGGACTTGTTTTTAGAGAAAAGCCCATAAAATTGCCCTATTTAACTTATATGGCTTAATCTATGTCTCTGGTAGACATGAGGTGCTCAACTGATTTACAACCTTGACCTGCTGCTGAGCTAGAGATGGGGTGCATGCTAATGCTTCAGCTATTAGAGGACGTAAATAAAACCTTTTCAAATCATTTGTGGAGCTTAGGGTTTCCAGCAACAGAGCAAAATGTGGGGGTGAGATGTACCACATCTATATATTCTGTGAGCTTCAGGAGGTGCTGGTAGGTAGATTTGAACTTTTAAACAAAGCCAGGTTGGCAGGTTCCCTGCGTTTCTCTGTGCTAAGCTAACTGACTGATGGCTGTAGCTTCATATTTTAGAGAGCGGCGTCATTCTTCTCAGCTAACCAATAAGCAAAAATGTCGAATTCCAGTCAAATGTATGTGTGTAAACAAAGTCTTAAATGGTTTTAATTTGAGGTAAAGCTCCTACATTCAGCTGTAAAAGTCTAAAATGCATTTTGTGGTAAGTGTTCGCCACAAACAAACATACAGAAAATCCCGACAGATTCAAATTGAAAAAGCATCAGAAAGCACAAATTGAGTTGCGAGACGAGGCTGAACTCAAATCAGGTTTATTGTAAAAACATAAAACAGAGTAACAGTAAAAGTAACAGCACATTAAAAAAACAAAAACAAAAAAAAACCTAAACCGACATTACTCATACAATCCAGCTACGTATCCCCTAGTGCACAATCAGGAAAACACAAAACAGCAGCTGAAGATCCTTAGAAGAAACAGGCTAACAGACTGAGGTCAGGCACTTAGACAGAGAAGAGGGACAGGTGAGTTGTATGTGTGTGTAAAAATACAATACATTCAAAAGGAAAACACCGTTTACATAGTCAAGTACTCTGGAAGACAGTCGGCCTAAATCCAAAACGAGGGGAGGAAAAACAATAAATTCTTCTAACGTAACAGCACAGTCTACTTGTTACTACACTTGTTTTCATAATGATAACACACGAACTAGTGCAGGAGTAACTGCCGCCATCAACAGTTCATCTCTTAGGCCCGCTGTCGACCTTTCATTTGTGCGCGCTAAAAATTCACTTCAACCATCGCCTTTTTTTCCCATCTTAAAATCTCAATCTTTAGTTGTTTTTTTGTTTGTTTTTTGTGCATTCTTAGCAAACGGTAACCACCAGTGCATAAAAAAACAACTCTTCGTCTCCTCGCTAAATGAAAAAAAGAAAAAAGGCTGAGTCACACTCGGACACGAACCTGACATTAAAACAAGCTCAGTGCAAAACTCTGGTTGTCAAGGTGACGTGGCCCCCATTAAAAAGACTTCGGCAGCACTCTGTCGGCTCATTATGTACAGGACGAGTAACGAAAAACATCTCCTACGACGCGTTTACGGGTCACGTGTAACAATTAAAAGGTTTCAGAGAAAAAACACACAACAGGTTTTGCAAGTAGCACACGTTATTGTGAATACAGTTTTTGTTTTTGTTTTTTTCCTGCTGCGTCAACACATTTTGATGCTGTTCAGAAACAGCACAACTACAGAAGGCTCAGCGCCAAGAGGCTGAGTTTCTACTGGTAAGTCCGAGAGGTGATATGTAGCTGCTCTAGTATTGTAATATTTTACCTCCTATGTCTGAAATATATCAGTTTGTGCCTTTTCTTGTTAGTGTGTGAGAATGCAGCGTTAATGACAATGAATGTTTGTGCTATTAACTGGGTACAAGCACTGTCCTCCCATGGAAATGAATCCAAAGACAGACATTTAGATAGAGTGCTGCCTTTAAGCAGATCTCATCTTTATGTTCTGATCATCTCGACCGCTTTTTTTTTTTTTGTTGTTATTTTGTTTTACCTTCCAATGACAGCGGACTGGAGATTGAGGGTCATCCCGAGACAAGACATTGCATATTGTTGTTAATATTGCTTTTTTCCAAAGCGAGCTGTTACGTTCCAACCACCAACCGTTTTCCTATGAGAGTCCACACAGGTCGGGAACATCTGTGAGAGTCGCCAGAGAAGACCGACAGAGAGAGAGAGGCGTCCGTCTCCTCGGCTGGTTAAGAAAGCGGGAGTGCATTAGTGAGTTTGACAGAGACAGAGAAGGGAGGGTCGGGAGCTGCTGGTCGTCCAAAGTGGAATAATGCGACTAACTGTTGATGCGACTGGCGTGTGCAATGTGGCCGTTTTAAACGACCAGAGGTGCCCAGTCACTTGGTTTGCGTCCATACTGGGTGAGGCAAGGAAAGAAGAGCGAGAAGGAAAAGAAATTAACAAGCAGGAAATGTTATAACTGTTGCTTTTTGTTTTTTGAATGCAAAAGTTAAAGCTGCATTATGAGTAATTTGAAAAAACTTTTTTTTAAGTGTATAGTTAAAGGATAAGTTCACCCAAAAATGAAAAAATCAGCAGAAAGTTTTTAATAGTTTACAAAACATTTCTGGGGCTTCACAGCTCAGTCAAAGTCTGCGAAAGTCCTGAGACCCCAAACTGACCCAAACTGACTTAAAAGATAACATTTACACCCTTGTCAAGCTTACAGTTAAGAGATTGGCTTGAAATTTTAGGGTCAACTTATCTTTTAAACTTGGACCTAGAGCAGCAACAAATGATATTACATTGTTGCATTAGGTCTATATTATGCATTAAGTTGCATTTGGCAACTATTTTTGAAGATTTTCAGTCATCTAGCGAGCAGAAATACAGTTAAAAAAAAAGCTTAACATTCTAAAAGATACATGTTCTTTAATGTGAGGATTTGCTGTTCTCTGTTGTAAACTGATTATTTTTTTAGTCAAACCATTAAAAAAAAATAAATAAATAAGACGACACCTGGAAAATCTTTCTGGGAAGTGAATGTTGACAATTCTGCTTTTCAAGAAAACCCTCAGGTGTTAGGAGGAGTTTTCAAACAACACCACAGACTGCTTTTGTAAATGGGTGCCAGTCTTAATGGGTAAATTGTCAAATAATACTTGTTAGTGTAGCCTTAGTTGAACTGTATTGTTAAAATATTCCTTAATCAGCAGTGAGAAATAAATATGCCAAGCAAAAAAATACAAAAAAAAAACCAACTGACTATCTCAGTATTTCTGGATACAGCAGGTCCCCTTTGTTGCCTCTCTGACCTTCAGCGCACTTACCTGAATATCAGTAAGCTCTTTGTGGAACCTCTTTGCCAGGTCAGGACCGTTCTGCATCGTCGGGATCTGATGCATCTGTGAGAGGCATTTTAGTCAGCTACCAGCAAAAATTTACCATCAACCGGAAATCGCTGAGAAAAACACTGAAGGTGTGGTCGTACCTCTCCTTTGTAGAGCAGGCTGCCAACAGGACAGACGACACAGGCCGTCCCTGCTCCAAACACCTCCAGGATCCTGCCAGCGTCCAGAGCCTCCAACAGCTCCTTCATGACGACTGCGCGCTCCGTCACCTTAAACTCACCCTGACGGAGACACAGGATACAATGACTTAATCACCTCCTGCGGTGGCTGCCAACCTTTTAGGCGAGTGGTATATTCAATTAATCAATGCGCTATTAGCATTTAATTGTTTAGTGAAACAATCAAATAATGCAATCAAAGTAATAAAACTGCGTGTCTCCTCTCTGGTTGTCTTACCCAGTCTCTGGCCAGGTCCAGCAGAGACTGTCTGGTGACTCCTGGGAGAATGATGCCATCCAGAGGAGGGGTCACCAGCTCTCTCTCTGCAGACACACACACACACACACACCACACAACTGTTGAATATTTCCAGTCAATTTGAATCTTTACAAAAGAACTCATGAAAGAGAAAATTCTGAGCCTGACCTCCTTTCTCATTGGTCCAGTAGATGAAGAGGTTCATGGTGCCGACCTCGGTGATCTCCTCCTGCTCTCCGTACAGCCACAGGACCTGCTGACAGCCGCGCTTCACCGCCTCGTTCTGCACCGCTATCGTAGGACCGTAGTTACTGCAGGGAGTTAAAATAAACCATAGACAGGCAGAGAAACGAGTGTGAAGAGAGGATGAGGAACAGGTGTCATTTCTAATCCTGTGACACTCCCTGCAGGGGTCACACAGATGTTTTCAAGATATCTCAGGAGAGTTGGGGCAACTGAGAAAGACCCATGGGTGACACCGAACCAACACCCACAGACGGGTGTGAGAGGGAAGGATCCTGCTGATAAATGCCACCCATGTGAAACATTTCCTCTGACAGAAGTCATCAACACCTACCAAGAAATTCAACATCCCGAGAAATATGCTGCACAACCGTGACACGTCAAAACACGATATCCTTGTGACTGTAAGGAGCTCAAGAAAAAACAAAAAAAACAAACAAACAATGAACAATGTCGTACTCAGTTAAGACTCAAGTGATGAGTCATACTTAACTGTGCACATTTGTTCAGCTCTCGTTTTTGTGCGTCACAGCATAGAAGCCGGACTAAACGATCTTCAGAATACATTTGGAGGATTCCTTGTACAGGATGACATAGAGTGACACAGGAAAGAGTCCTAAAATCGGGGCGTAAGTTCGTATTTTTGCACTTCTGGTTTCCTTGTATGAAAGTAAAAAAGGTATTTTTCATGGGCTTTTGGTTAGATACGAAAATAACGTCCGTGGTTGAAACAAGCCTAAGAGATTTTCCAATGTTCATTCTAAATCAAACAAAATGTTAGTGGCCTAACATCTGCTTTTTACTTCTGGTGATTGCATTAAAGTTTTAAAAATCACAAAACTATCTTGCTTGTGTCTCAAATATTGTTTTAAGAGACTGATATAGCAATTGATTTATTTTTTTTGCAGATGACAGATGCACAATAATTTAGGTATAGTTTGATAAAAGCTTTAAAATAGTACATCGCCACAGGGCACAAATCAACATGTCCGCTGTAATGACTAGCTAATGAAGTTTACAACTGTGTACATGATGGCCACAAGACGGTGCAGAACAGACCAGAACTGCAAAACTTGGTCTGAAGTAATTTACAAACAGCATCCCATTACATAATCTGCCCACCAGAGAGCGCTGTTAAGTTGAATTTTCAACTGTAAAATGTCTCATTCAGTAAATCTCTTAACAAATCTAAGAGACACACTATACTGCAGGATTGTTCCTGTGTTCATGCCGGGACTGAATCAAACCGTAAACATCCTGTAAAACCAAAAGTGTGGCCTCAAACAAACAAGAAGCTCCTTTAAAGTTTTGTGAGAGTCTCTTGCACACACACCCAAACACACATTAAACAACAATGATTACACAGCAGTTACACACAGAGCAACTCTGATCCGGCGTCAGTCCCACAACTGCTGCTGCTGCCAAACCAGGGTTTGATAGCTGAAGTGTATTTTATGGGAGGGCAGCAGATTGTGTTGGCTTAGTGAGCCGGCTGGGTGTTTTTTTTTTTTCTCCAGTGGCGTTATGTAACCACACTGGCGCTGAGCAGGTGTCGCTTCAGAGTAGCAGGCTTGTGATTAGAGGCTGTGTGGAGACTATGGGAGCACTGACGGTATCACAACTGGAGTCAGTGTGTCCAGCAGTTGTCTAACCTCATTCCTTCTTTTATTTATGGTCTGTAAACGCAGCTCAATGAGTCTTTGTCACAGCCGATACTGTCACAGCAGGAAAAGCACATTAAATTACCTTAATGTTGGCTCTTTTCCATGAATCCATCAGGGTTTGATGAGTAGAACCAGTCTGACAGTGAACAACAATGGACTCTGACAGCTCTCAATAATTTAATTCAAGGTGGTGGTGACCCAGAAGGCTTTTTCTTTTGGGAGACATGTTGTATTGTTACAGTGATGAATGAATATATTAATAATCGGTCTGTTTCCTGCTATGACAAGACAACATTTTTTTGTACACTGATTTGACGCTGACACTGGCCGGCTCTCTGGCTGCCTTTCCGAGCTTCATCAGCAAACTGGAACTCTAAATAGTTTGTCTTTGTCCGGATCCACTGCTGAATAAAACCAGCTGCGGTGTAAAGCACTAGCACCAGGACAGCGTTATAAATGGTGCACTGCTACTCCAGAATTATACTGATATATCCGTGTGTAACATTACATTTGAGTGTTTTCTTATTTTTCTCAAACTCTGAACTGCTATTCCAGTTTTGTCACCTCCTGTCATTGGTAAAATTCTCAAGGGCAACCAGTCTTTCTTGAACTTTGGTGGTTTAAGCACACACGGACAGACTTCACAGATGCTCTTCTCTCTCCAATAGTAAACATGCGCGTACTACAAGATTTTAAAGTAACAGAATGACACTTGTTAAGTAGTAGCACCGTACAGATCTCAACTCCCGGTTCAGTCATTTGTCAATAGTCGGTAGAGTTGAATCAGGGTTAAACTGACTAAAATTGCCTAAAATTGTGCCTAAAATTACTAGATAATAGAGGAAAGATAGCAAACTCACCCTCCCATCTTATAGGCCCCGACGCCTCCTTTCCAAGCCCTGACAAATGAAGGGTCGGCCAGCAGAGACACGGGGTTGAAGGACCCCGTGGCAAAGTAAGGTCCCACCGGGCCGACGATGACAAAGATCATTGCCTTTCCTGGCCGAGACACGCCGAGAGACGGCTTGAAGGAGGGTGACGAAGAGGAGAAGACTCAGTTATTGCGACAGTATTCCAACTACATTTAACACCAGACTTTGATCACTCAACTCGAGCGTTAAACTACAGTACAAATGGAATCTGTTTCTACAGTTTGCGAGTCGATGCCGAAGCTCACCTCAATTCCTATGAAGGTGGGTCTGACGTAGAGGCTGGCGTCCAGGGAGTAGGGAACCCACTCCTGATCCACCTCCACCAGCTTCCTGATGCACTCCAGCAGTTCGCCTTTATCAAACAACTACAAGGGGGAAAAAACAAGGACATGAGCTGCTGACCTGCCGCTCTTCAGTGCTCTGCTTTCCTCACTCTCTTTACTAATACTAAGAAATACTGTTGGATATAGCTTGATATGAGACTTTGCATTAAATAGTATAGAATGATGGCATTTCTTTTTTTATCACTTAGGTTTGTTTACTGTTGGTTGCCTCTTTGATATTCAAGACTTTGATCTGAAACAATTGATATGATTAAATATTAAGTGCCTCAAGGAACATCCTAAACAACAGTTTTCCTTACTTCTGGTATGACCAAGGGGTTAATGTTAGCTTGTGTTCGCAAACTTTAGGTACATTTAACTGTGCAACATACAGTACAGAGACAGTTTGCTGACTTTGTAGTATCTCTTCACTTTATGTTTTAGCACGCTATGTTTCAATGTTTTAACACAATTTATTTCTTTAACGTAAGCAATGTTTTGTTATTGGAATGTTTTATCTCTGACCTGTTAAAATGTAGCATAAGCAAAAAACAGAATAATTAGCCATCAAAGATTCAATAATACAGATCACAGCAGAAAATGGCTTCAGACCAGATGGATGTGCTCTATCATCATGTGACATACACTCCTCATAGTTTCCACTGTGTCCTCGACGCCTGATGAAGAATTAACTCTTGCGTGAGGACGGCGTTGTCTTGGTGGAAAGCCCGAACTGGGCACGTTGCCAGGCAGTTACCTAACATCGCACCGGGTCAGGGAGGCAGTCTGCAACATAAACTGCCTCGCCCTGAATACTTATGTGCTCGCATTCAGACTGACTGGCACTTTGTCATGGCAACGAGGGGCTGTGCTGGTCTGGCCGTGACGCTTAAGGGTACAGGAGATGAAATATAAACCAGGAAGTTCCAGTTTGATGGTTTGGTTTACTCATGAAACTGTCAATGGAGCCCGGTTCCTTCAACTTTGAGAAGTTCATTACAGCTGCTCCATGTGATGTGCGGCCCACATGAATGTGACTGGCCAGCGGCGTGGCTTTTGCTCAGGTTTCACTGCAGGACAGCAGAGCCGGGCCCAAATCGACAGGTTTCTGCCTGGGTGATTTTGTTGGCAACACAGCAATACAATCCTATTAGTCTGGACTTTTTTAAAAACTCTAGAAAGCCTTTTCATGAATTGATCAAGTATCCTATGAGGAATATTGGCCGACAGGCATTCGGGTTATCAGATAGCGTTTAGCAGCAGACTCCCTGTCTGATCATGTCCGTAGCGCCTCATGATTGTCTGCGTGCTGTTTCAGAGGCTTTTCCACTCTGGTTAAGACACAGGCCAAGCTCAATACATCAAATAGTGGCACAGGTAACTCAGCCTGCATGAAGTTCCTGACACAATTAGGCTTTTTACCAAACGTAAAGGTTAAGCCCGTATTATTCAGGTTTTAGGAGCATTCTTTGGACATGTATACAGCCCATTCAGAACATTCATTTTTAACTGTAGTTTGCCTGTTTACAGTCATTTCTGTGTGTTGCCGAACTGTCAGTTTGCATGGCTGCAGTCAAGATACATGCACAAAACAAAAGCTAGCATTACTGGTTAGACGGAGAAACGAGCCAAAGGTATATAAGGTTACCTGGGGAAATGGGTGTTTCTTCTGTGCCCAGCCTTTACACTGACCCCTAACCCTAACCCACAATTAAAATAAAACCTACTTATAGCACATCACCTGCAAGCTACACAGAAACAAACTAACATACTTTATAATTCGGTACGCTAACAAACCACCAATCATTGGAGTAACTTGCCATCTAACATAGACCAAAACATCAGAATGTGTTCAGGTGGTTAACGTTAAGCTACTTTCAAAGAAAGGAATGCCTTTAAAATGAAGTCCAACTTGTTGACTGGACTTGTGCCAAACTGGTTATCAGACCTTGAGGATTTGGTGAGGTTCTTGATCCATGTTTCACGGGGTATTAAACAATCATAATGTTAAACATTATGAAGTTGCAGTGCATAATTTTCGTTCACCATTTTAACAGCTTAGTAGGGATATTGTTTTGTTCATAACTGGGGCAAAAAACTGAATATTTTGATTGTGTGTGCATTGCCAGTGAGGCTTTCAAGATGCTGACAAACTCACAGGAAGGCAGCTTCTCTCGGCACTTCGATGCATCCTTGCCATGTTCAGCATGGGTCTGAACAGACGGATGTGGTTGTCTACTCCCCGGAACGCCTTCATGCCCTCAAACAGCTGGAGGGGAAGACAGAAACACACATTGCTTTATCTCCAAACAGAAAGATGCTGTGAGGTTTCCACACCTGTTCAGTTGCACAGTGCTTGAGAGATGCCTCCACCGTGTTAAGTACATAATCATGAAGAGAAGCACAGATACACATAAATATCAGCCATTTGCATTTCTCATTGCTATTGTTGGGAGTTGCCGCACAAAACATCTGAAATGACGGCGTGCGCTGGCTGAGCTCTCTCCTCACCTCTATGGAGTAGTGCAGGGCCGAGCTGGCAGGATGCAGTGACAGGTTCTGGAAAGGTTTGATCTGAGGAGCATCCCAGCCGTCCTTCTCCGACCAGGTGATGCTCAACATGTGGTCGGAGAACTGCTTTCCGAACACCAAGGTGGAGGGGTCGGGCTTGGGCTTGCATGCTGTGTTTCGTTCGATGACTAGATCTGCTGCCTGAGACGGGGATGGACAAACGAGCCGGAGACGGGAAGAGAGGAGGAAGTCGACGGGACAAGAGCAGAGGCGGTTGACGGATACAGTGATTGTTTTTAAATCATCGTTATTGGCAAAGCATGCTTTAAGAGGAATTAATTGAGTTACACAGAGCCATTCGAACTGCCGAATGTGAACAATTGGGCACAATTAATTGCAATTAATCTGAATTAAATAATTACGATAGGCACACATTTAGGGAGAGACAGAGGAGGAAAGAAAATGTTAAATTCTTGGCAACAAGTGGGAAATGGAGAGACAAATGTTGCTTCCTTCTTCCTGTCATGATCTATACACACAGTCCTCTCTGAGACAGACAACCAGGCATGTACAGGCAGGCCAGACTGCAGAGCAGGCTGAAGGGAGATGATGCTGTAGGCCTCACCTGGGCAGAAAGAGCAGGTTAATGCTTCCATCATTACCTTAAAGGAGCTGGCAAACCGCAGTGAGCCAAAGGAAAAGGGGAGTGTCTGGAGAAGTCGTCCATTGAGTGCCTGCAAATGAAACGTGAAAAACACTGCGTGAAAAATATCCTTAAAATATCCAGGTGACAACAATTCATCCTGCCTCGGGGGGAATACACAGGGACCAGTGTCTGTGTGCCCCTGGCCATGCGACTCAGCACCAATCACTTTGCCGGCAGTTCACAGTATGAAGCTAGTAACACATGGCTGGAGGAAACAGCCTGTGCTGAGTGCCGGGCTGTAAAATTAGAACGAGACACGTGTGCAGGCTGCTCCGCAAAACGAGGAATGCAAGGTGAGAACCTACTGTACAAGGATCCTCTGAGGGTGACACAGGGCAAAATTACTGCCAGTCAGTGAAAGCAGGAATGGAAAACAATAGCTGTTTAAAAAACAAAACAAAACAAAACAAAAAAACAAAAACGAACAAGCCACCAATAATAATGGCTTGCTGTTGGAGAAGTGCACCACAAGATTGACAACATGCAATCTAAATTTGGCACCTGATACAGTAACTACAACAGCCAAGCAGAGCCACTTGTTTTATAGTTCTGCTCTTTACGACATTAGTTGCTTTGTAATGGTCGACAATAAAGCCAAGACTCTTGTTTCAATTAGTATATGGCCGAATCATCAGGGCAGTTAAAGCTTGTAAACCAGGCTGTGCTTCTGGTGACCCAATAACAATCTTTTAATCTGCACTGTTGGTCTTTTGCAATCAGTTTACAATTCCCAGTGCAGTGCTGAGTTTGACTGGATCTTATCCAGCCTCTCACGTGATTTGCGGCATAAAAGCAGCTACATGTCAAGCATAAGTGATGCTTTGGTGAAACCTTTAAAAAAAAAGCTGCATGGTTATTCTGCTGCAGGAGCCCATGTGTGCACTTTCTTCAATGGATGATGCAAGTTTTGCCTTTATTGCAGCCATGATTCTATATGTGCCCGTGTGTACATATTCAATATAATATTGCAACTCTGATGCATGAAATCTGATATTTTTGTTACAAAAGTTTGGAGTTAAAAATAAAATTCAATGGAGAAAAAAAGGCTAGCTAGCATTAAACTGAGCTGGCAGCAACTTAAATAGCATGACTCATCACAAATGCGGCACTCCTTGTAAGATAATAACGAGTTTATAACATACATGCACAGTTCAGTTTGGCATATGTTGCATTTTCAGCCACCTGAGGATAGGGGTGCTTCACTCAACGCCAAACTCCATTGTAAAATCACGCAATTCAAAGAGAACTTACTTACAGCGGCGCTTACACGCTACATAGAAACACACGAATGTCTACTCAAGCATCAGCATGACATTACTTTTAATTCGGCATGCTAATGATCTACAAATCAACTAACTCTCCTAACCTTGCATATACACAAAAAACATCGGAATTTGTTAAGACGTTATAACATCAGTAAACTTTAACGAAGGGAAGGTGCTGTACTAAAGACTATCTTGGTGATTTGATGTCAGCCGAAATGGTTATCGAGCCTTAAAGACTTAGAGGCGATCTTGAGTCGTGTTTTACGAGGTGTTCTTTTAAGCTGATAAGCAAGACAATTTTAGTTCCCAGATTTCGGCATGGAGTTTGGTTTAATGACCTTCCCATGCTGCAATGTTTTGCCAGCCTCGGTGCTGGCGGGACAGGCACATCGGTGTGAACCAGCTCGTGGTACGCTCTTCTTATCTTTCTCCGTCACTACAAACCGACTTATCGCTAATTCGAGTGAATCATTTACCCAGACAGTCAAAGTAAACAGATAACAAGCAGCACGCAGACATTAGTCAATGAACTCACCGTTCGGAGGGCTGCCATCTCCGCTACGTAACGCTGACAAACGCGATTATCTGCTCGTGTGGAAACACACTCAGCTCAAAGTCAACTTGAGTTCCGCTTTGAAATACGAGTCGCCGCTCAGCTGAGATGAAGCCAGAACCCACCCACAAATAACAAACACCTCAGGATAATAGTCCTTTACCAAAATAAACTTAATCTAGATACTTTATATACCCTCTTAAACAGTGAATGATTTTCCCTTAAAAAAAAAAAAAAAAAAAAAAAAAAAAAAAAAAAAATCTGGGTTAATTATTTAATATCACCACTTTTTTATTAGGGAAGACAAGAGGACGTTGGTGTAATAAACAGCCACAAAATCGCTTTAATGCTCTGGTTACAGTGATTGGTAACATTATCTATTACAATCAGGAAGTCGTTGGAGGCGTGTAAAAAAACGTAACATCTGATTGGCGGACGCCGGCAGACTCAGAGAGGAGGTTACCTAAGGTCAAAGAGGTTCATTCTGATTGGTCGAGGAGTGGGGAGGGGTGCAGGTCTGGTTACACAGGGTGCCACAAACTATGAGCTGACTTATCTCAGTCAATCAGTGTGATGAATACAAACTTTATTTTATGAATTCAACATCTTCCCTGTATTTATAAGCATTCAGCAGTCGTCTTTGTAATGTAAACAGGACGCTCCAACATATGCACTATCTGCATCAGACAAATTCATCTGTAAAAACCAGCTGTCCCACATCCACCAGGACTCCGTGCAGACCAGGATGGTCAGGATGGGATCTGACTCTTGAAGCCGTAGTTGAGTTCAGCCCCTCCGCTGAACAGCAGGTCGATCCCAGTGCAGAAAGTAGCATCAGCAGCCAGATATAAGGCGGTCAGCCCACACTCATTCTCAGTCCCCATGCGACCCAGCAACTGTTAGACAAGAAAACCTCAAAGTCATTTATGATTCTTGGCCACTTTCCAAGCTCACAGTCCTGTGGCTGCACTTCCTTGTGTTTATGTGTGTGTATTATACTCTCACAGTTGTTGTGATGCTGTAAATACAATGTAAATAAACATGTTTGCTGAGGACTATTTGCCAGTTAAAAGGTTTTCAATATCAGCCTGACAGTGGGAAATTTATATTATTGGTTATTGGCCGATAATGAAATTGATTACAGATGATATATCAAGCCAGATTGCTTTTATTGACTCAACAAGTGCAACATCTACTAACCCTTTAACGTTGGTTTGGTTGGTGTTTACAGTTTTACAGTTTCAGAAGAATACAAAGCAGTTGCAGTTCTACGTTTAAAAGAACAAAACAAAAAACAAAACAAAATTTGCTGTTAATTTTGCACTACATCATGTAGATATGTATATATGTCTATTTCTTCCCTCTTTAATTGTATTGCTTATAATACGTTTCAGTTTTTGTAAGATTATGTCCCTGCTGTGACAACAAATTTCCCCCTCTGCGGGACATTAAAGGATTTCTGATTCTGATTCTGATCAGTTTGCCACACATGAGGTTCAGGGAGGACAGGGAAAAGTCGGAAGTTTTCCAAACAAAAAAATTGACAAGAGCTGTGGAATACTGTCGGGTTCACATCAACTACAGGAAAGGACCTGTGCGCTCCCTACTTTCACACAGTCCGTTATCATAAAGTGAAAGTGAAAAAGTGAAAAATCTAGAGGAACGTGTACGATAAAAGAAAAAACTCTTCATCCTCCTCTACTTCTAGAACCAATCTACGTTTAAATGTATAAAAAATAACTTAAATGATCATCTTATATAATTAACTCTGAGAAAAAATTCATCTTCACTATAACTTTTTGCAGAGTTACATCATGACATCACTTAATCCGACCATACAGTGAGCTATTTCACAGCCTTCTGCTTCTGCTCGCTTTACTATGAATAATGAAAAGCAAGCTGAAACTCTTCAGGACTGCAGCGTAACTTTTTCCTCTTTGTTGTCTCATGCTGCTCTTCTGACTGGGATGGGAAGAAAGCTGTCATTTGCATTGCAAAACCAACAGCCTGTTTCTGTTTCGATCCAGGATTGAGGGACTTCACATTTACAACCCAATAGACAAAATGCAGCGGGAGGCAGTTGGGTCATTAACACAACAACAGTGCAGAAACTGTCTCGAGACTTCGGTATCATCAGTGATACAACTTATATGTTAATGCTGCTGAGGAGCAAGTGTTACCAGGTTTTATTGTCAGATAACAGCAGCTACGAAGCAGCCGCACAACTAATCAACTTTTTCCTAAGACCTCTGCAGGATCACTTCCACTCTGAACATCTGTGTAGGAACCTGATGGTTCCATTGTGAGGACTTGCCTGACAGTTCTCCCCCGCTTTAATGGCCGCCGCAGCATCTGGTGTCTGTCCTGCTAAATCCTCCCACAGAGGCGTGCGCACGTTACCTGGAGAAAGGCTGCAGCACATGGCAGAGAGCATTATCAGACATTAATCAGACTCATGTAATCTGATGATTATTTTCACGACCGATGGATGAACTGCTGCCATTCTCCAGCCGAATCACTACATTTAAGAAGCTGGAACGAGTGATTGTTTTAATATTCTGGCTTGAGAAATAACTGAAACAATCAATTGATTGTCAAAACAGAAGAGCCAGATTGATATATTGGTGGGCTGTTATTATATACGGATACTGGCCCATCACAGATATACAGTATCATAGCAGCATATATGTTGTCCGATGAGAATTTTTTTTTTATAGCGATTATGATGCTAATAATTATGCGTTGGGTAAATTATAATTACTAAATTCTCAGTAAAGTGTACTTTTTCAGTGAACTGATGACATTTTTAACAATAAACTGTGTTGTTAAACTGTAAAACATTCTGCTTCTGTCACATATTTGTAACAAGTCTTTGATAACCCTATTTGAGGGATCACTGCAAAAACAGTGTGTACGGCCTATGTCGATATTGTCATTTTTGGTATCAGCCCCAAAAATCAAATATCAGTCAGGCTCTACAAAGCCTTGGTAATTAATTTTCTTTCAATCAACTGATCCATTATCTGACTTATTGTTATTGTTCCCAAGAGCAATTTTGAGGTATTTGTACTTTACTTAAGTGCTTCAGTTTCATACTACACTCCTCATTCAGAGGTTAATGTTGTTTCTGAGTGAAACAGTTACTTTTAAGATTAAGAGTTCAAGTTAAAAACATCACATCTTATCAAAAATGCAACATGCTGGTGTGCCTCACCAGTTCACCCGAACATTGTAGCGACTCTCATCCACGGCCATCGCCTTTGTCATGGAAATGATCGCCCCCTTGTGGAGAAAAGATCACATTACAGAACTCCATCTCTCTGTCAGGCAGAGATTTGAGGAATTAAAATGAAGTGGGGGGGAAACACTTGTTTTCTGGAGGAGAAACTCACCTTGGTGGCGACGTACGGTGCAGCATCTTTCTGGCCGATGGTGGCCACCAGACTGGACACGTTGATGATGTTCCCTTGACGCTGTCTGAGGTACGGCAGCGCATACTGAAGACAGAGTGAGACCTCTAATGATTTCAAAGATTCTTTATACATTCTTCTTGGTTTTTTTTTTCAATGAATTTGTGAGGGAGCTCATTGGAAGCAGAGGAAGGTTGTAATCATTTGAATTGTGAATGCAATTGATGACATCACTGCCGAATAACCAGTAAATTAAAGCACTGAGATATTTTAATACCTGGACTGTCTGAATTAATGTCATTTAAATTCAAGTTGCACTTTCAGAAATGTAAAATGTTCTGGGTTTTCCGATCACTCAGCTGGACTTCTCTTACTGAAGTCAAAGGAATATTACAATATCATTCTGCAGTACTGTAGCATATCTAATATTCTGTTTATTGACAAGTAAGATGGTAAATTTAATGATTCATGAGTGAACACTATCAAAGTCAGATTGATCATTTCCTTTGTTGCCTAATGTTGAAGCATTTAATAAATCACTTTTTATCTTATTTAATTTTGATTAATTTAATAGTAATTTCTAATGTTTATTTCTTTCTCTTACTTGGGTTGTGTGACTGACAGAACTTCGCCTGATGGGACAAAAATCGTTTATCGATTCCTTTCAGACTTGAACGATTTATTCTTGATGCCCAGAAGTTCAGATTTTTAACTTCTCATCTTGAATTTCACTTATTTCATCAATTTTTCCAGCTGAAGTTTTGTCTTTACTGTTTTTGATTTTTTTGATCTGGGAATGAGAATTTGAATCGAGGGGTGTCGCAATATCACCATATACACAAGAACTGTGATAATAAAAAAATGATAAGTGACTGGATCATGTTAATAATGCACACATGATAACATCGTCTGAATGATCCTGTGAAGATGTTCGGCCTGCTGGGATTGCAGTCAGAGCTGCTACAGATATCGCACTTCATTACTGTGAATTCATGACAGTGACAATCTAATACGTTACAGGCCTAACTTAATCTGAACAATAGCAATATATCTTTATCCTATTTTGGACATGTGTTACCAGATGGAGCTGTGGCTTCTGGACTACACTGGTGGTGACTGTTTCATGGCGTCTCTCTGCTGTCCATGTCTAATAAAAGCATAAAACTAATAAAAAATGATTCAAGTATTCTGTAGGAATTCAACTTCACAATTAGATGTTCACTTGTGTGCAATCTTCACGGCCTTCCTTTGTTTGCACAGAAAGGAACATTAGAAGAGAAACGTTACTTTAGAAGCCAAGAAGTAGCTGATGAGGTTCAAATTCAGCAGGTCCCTGAACTCCTCTGCTGTGGTGTCATCCGTGGGTTTATGAGGCGGGTCTGAAGAGGGTGACAAAGAAACAAAGCATTCGCCACAGGAAGCAATCCGCATTATCATATCTCGGTGGAGGTAACAGGAAGTGTGGGACTACTCACGCCAGCCTGCGTTGTTGACGAGGCAGTCGATTTGTCCGTAATGCTCCACCGTGACAGCGATCAGTCGCTGTGGAGACACACACACACACACACACACACACACACACACACACACACACCACGCCATTTACATTTGACTGGAGAGCTGCACAGGGAAAACCAGTTGTCAAACAAAAAAGTTGCAAAGAACACATGGAACTGGTCGGAGCTGTAATACCAGCTCAGGCTGCAGTCTGATAAGTCACTGACAAAACAAAACACTTGTTTCAACTTGATGCCTGGGTCTCTGGGTTGAAGTCATGTGACAGACAGGACACAGCGTTCGCCACAGGTCTTGTGACATGTGAAGGAAGTGTGAACGTCTGCCCAGTATAATCACACCAGAGCTGCACTTTTACCTTGATGTCTTCCTCTTTGGAGACGTCACATGTGACAAATTTACATGAGCCTGGTCCTGCTTTGTTTAGCTCTGCTTCCAGAGCCTCACCTGCTGCACCTGCAATACGTGTGAGAATGTGTTGATGAAGGGTCCTTTGTCATCCTGGTCATGGCACATCTAAGTGCTGTGTCATAGGGCAACTTGACTTATTTCAATGTAGGAATATAGTTAAATACATGTGAAAAATGTGAATACAAACAATTTATATTCACACATTTTTTTTTTCAGTGCAATTATTGTACCTTTCCCAATGTGGAATTCAAAATAACATGAAGAAAATATAAAATACATTACTAACCTCCTCTTGCACAAAACACCACTTTGGCACCGTTCTCCACTTTAAAGAAAAAAACCAAAACAAGATCGAAATCATTAACTTCCTCCTCTGACACAAACTCAAACCATATAACTGATGATTAATTAGTCTACCATACCAAATACTCTGGCAATCCCTCTGCCAATCCCTTTGGATCCTCCAGTGACAATGACGACTTTGTTGTGATAGCGGACTGACATATTGCACCGCAGGAGACCAGCACCGCTTTACCTTGTTCGTGAACGCCGCTCTCAGCTGATGCACTTCCCCAGAAAATCAGCGCTTGTGAAGGCAGGTTTGGTTGGTAGGTTTCAAAGTCCATCAAATCATGTGGTTCACTCTGCTGCCTTCAGGTGCTTCTGGAAAGTATCGGAAATCACAAGGTTCACTAAAAAAACAAACAAACAAAAAAAAACCGTCAAAAGTTGGGACTTGGAAGATGTAAATTCATCCATTAAATTCGAAACTGTATCAAGTTAAATCATCTGTTAAATTTACAAGAAAAGCATTTTGTCCTAAAACCTGGAAATCAGTTCCCTCGTCTCAAAGATTTTTTTTTTTTTGGTTAAATGCCTGAAATAAAGTTTGTAGTTACTACAGGATAAGATATTTACAAATGTTGTTCTAAGACATTAAATTCCCCATTAATTACCCCATAACTTATTATTTATTCACCTACATGTCATAAAAATGGCAGTAGCTAACAAGTGGCTAATTAAGACTGCAGAAGTGGTCCTGGACATTAACTGTCATCATACCAAACATGGAGACTAATATACTCACTAGTCCATTTTTACAGGCCCACTGCTGAACAAAACCTGCAAGTAATCATAAACTTGTGTTTGCCACAGAAATACTTTTCAGTAATAATCTAAAATCCAATCAAAAAAATCTCACAGGAGTCACGCTATCAGCTCTGTGAGGCTGTGCACAGCGGTGGTTTCAGCTAAATGCTAATGTCAGAATGCTAACACTCGCACAATGACAGCAACAAAGCATGCTAAAGTCTGGAAGTTTTTGTGTTTTTTTGTTTGTTTTTTTTTTTGTGTTTTTTTTTTTTAGTTTATTGTCATATAAATGCAGAAGCATCATCACCAGTAATGACTTGCTTTGTCTCAGAGCCAACTTAAGTTTTCAATATTAGTTAAATATAGTGAGGGCACAGTAAGTTATTAGTCTTATAATTATTATTTTGTTTAATATGTTTGACTTGTTATCTCATAATTTCTCCTATACCGCCTTCCAGAGAGGATCTGCTGGGGTCATTTAATGAATTAAAACAAGACTGGGAGCATTCAGCAATGTGAGCCTGTGTTTTAAAATAAATTCTAATGTCAGCAAGCTAACAAACTAACAAGCTAACAAGTTAACACCAGCAATGGCACTACAAACAGGCAAATGTTTATCAGGTCTAATTTTTACCATGTCAACACTTGCTGGTTAGTACTGAACACAAAGTACAACTTCTGAAGGAAATATGACTAGTTTTGCACATGTTTTGTTAATAAACTAAAGTGCTGTACAATGTAAAATGTAAAATTTTAACCAGATGATGGCATCAGATGAAAAGTCAGAAATTCACTGAAGTGATTATAATTAATTTCGAGGGGGGCATTATATGAACATCTGCACCAAATGTTTTCAATTCCATCCAGTAGATGCTGAGATGATGCACAGAATAAGTATAAACTGGACCATCAATGTCACAATTAACAGTCTTCAGATTCATAAAGATTCATCCTCTGTCGACCATGAATCCCTGTACAAAGTTTCATTTCAGTCCATGTAAAAGTGGTTGAACACTTGAGTATGTGGTGAAATGAACAACTATTCACCTGAATGAATGACACTGCCTTTATTTATTTATTTATTTATTTATTTTTTGCAAACAGCTGCATTTATGATTCTGATAATTCAGAACCTGGAATTTACCCAGAGTACCTGAAGGCATCACTGGCATGGGAGTTAAGTTTTCTCGCAGGCAGAGAAAGTGGCACACAGAGACACTTCAGTGTTGGCTTGATGACACCCAGATTTATATCTCGTGTAAAATTAGGTCAGGTTTAATTGACCATGTTTTATGTGCTCTGTTTTGAACGTGTAAACAATTTTGCACAAGCCACAGTCAAATAGGGAAATGTGCCTCAAAACAGATGATGAGAGCAAAGCTGTGAAAGCATTTACAGGCAAAACCAAAGGAAAATACTAACCACATGTTTGTGGTCTCATCACAGAGCATAAATCATCATAACGAACACCACAACTTTTCCTTTTTGAAAATTCCCCCTCCTTTTAACACGATGGTTTAGCTCTCTGCAATGCGAAAGTGCACATGCACACATGCATGCAAACATGTACAGTATGTTTAAGAAAAAGTGAGGGGTTAAGAAGTTGACCTTTCTGGGCAGTGGAGGTTGTTGGGGGCAGAGGAAGGGGTAGATGAGGCTGCAGCGGTGCTCTTGGAGGAGGAAAGGGTCGAAGATTGAATTTCGGCCCGACAGCATTCCCCGGAGGCACACCGAGCGTGAGAGAGAGCACAAGTGAAGACAGCGAATGACCTCGCTTAACCACCTTAACTTCACCCGCGCTGCAGATTAACACCGCCGCAGCCCCTGAAGGAGCCACGCTGCTCCTGCTGTCGCCTCGCCTCCCAAACACATGAAGGTGGGACGATATGGAAGAGCGGGAGGAGGAGGGGTTGTTTGAATATCACGATGAGGAAATTGATACACAAACTGTCTCAGAAGGAGGGAAGGGTCAGCCCTAAAGGCACCCTGAGGGTGAGGTACAGTAGGAGAGTCGTGGTCACACAGCGGAGGTGCGATTAATTTAAATCAGAAGCTCTGGCAGGCAGACGGTTGAGAGGAGGAGGCCAGTCTGCGGTTGGTTTCCACTGGGTGCACTGGACATGGTGATAAACTGGTGATGAGCATGAATTTGACTGCATGTGAGCAACTTTTTTTGCATGGAGGATTTACACAATACACAGCAAAAGGATGCAGAATATAGTGCAAAAAGGGTTAAAAAAAAAAAAGAGAGTTTAATGAAAAATCAGCTATTCAATGTAAAATATATATTTATTTGTTTCATTTGTTTGATCTGCTTTCTTTGTAATGGTATAGTTCAACATGTTTTACCCTCTCTCACCACCATAATTTTATGCTAATGTATATATTACATATTGTAACGTAATCTAAATAACACAACAAACCATTTTTCTTGATGTCTAGAGAGTTGCTTGGCTGGATTGACAAGGATACTGAGGTGAGATATTTGTGTTTTTGGTGACGCTGTGCTACCATAAGGTGGATTTTAATTTAAATTTTAAAATTAGTAATAATGTTTGACTAAAAAAACTGTTTATGCACAAACATTGTGACTAGAAAGTATTAAAAGGCTACCCTATGCGATTGTCTTAACTCTCTTTTGGCTTTTATCTACTTTTATTATGTTTCCCTGTTTTGCATTGCCTAGTAAACCTTGATGTGTATCCTGCAGAGCGAAGAGACAAAAAGGTAACTGTGTTAGAGAGATGAATAATCAAGACAAAGGAGGAGGTAAAGGAGGTGAAGAAGGAGGAGGGCAACGAAAAGAAAAACAGAAAGTCGAGGAGGCTGGTGATGAAGATAAGCGGACCAAAGACAAGCACAACAAGCTGGAGAAGGAGAAGGAGCCAAGTGGAGAGTCCAAGAAGGAGAACCGTCGAGGTCATTTGAAGAGCGGTTGGGCTCTGACTGAACGCCTGGCCATCAATGTGTCAGGGATGCGTTATGAGACCCAGCTCCGAACCCTCGCCCAGTTCCCCGACTCCCTTCTGGGTGACCCCCGACGTCGTCATCGCTACTTCGACCCCTTGCGGAATGAACTCTTCTTAGACAGGAGCCGTGTCTGCTTCGATGCCATCTTGTACTTCTACCAGTCGGGCGGGAGGCTGCGAAGGCCTGCAAACGTCCCTCTGGACATGTTCCTGGAGGAGCTGCACTTCTACCAGCTGGGAGAGGAGATCATTGACCGCTACAAAGAGGATGAAGGCTTCCCCAAGGAGGAGGAGAGGCCCTTACCCAGCAATGAGTTGCAGCGCCGCCTTTGGATGCTATTTGAGTGTCCGGAGTCGTCTGGAGGAGCTCGGATCATCGCCATCATCAGCGTCATGGTCATTGTTATCTCCATTCTTATCTTCTGCCTTGAGACTCTGCCTGAGTTCAGGAATGAGAAGGAGCAGAGGGAGGTGAGGATGCCTTGCATGGTGCTGACACTGACAAGAGCCATTTGTGAGTGATTGGGAGGAATGGGCTGGTAGCTGATGGAGTGCAAATAGGACAGAGGTTAACACTGAGAGAAAGTGATGAGGTGAACATAGAGGGACAACAGGTGCTGACAGGTGTCAGCTAGCCAAACATAAACCAGCAGCACAAGCTGAAAACATCTATATCTCTTCCATCAACACAGGAAAAAACAGGGAGTAAAAGGATACAGTTAAGAATCAAGCTCAGGGGAAAGGAAAGCAAAGGCAGCAGATAGAAAAGAGTAGGCAAGGGTGACTTTTTCCTGAGATTATTTTGGACTTGTCATTAAATCCAATCCACTCAGATTTAGGGGAAGGAATGAAGGAGATGCAGAGGGCAGTTAAACTGCTGGTGGATAAAACAAGGGTTCAGAAAAAAGGGCAGACGGACCATGTCGGATGGGGGATAAGAGGAGGGAGATGATGGGGAGTTGATATGCCTTGACGGCCATTCACGGACCACTGCCAGAGCCAACAAGTGCATTCAGGTGGCGTGGATATTTCAAAAGTACTGAGAAGAGAGAGAGTGGAAGGAGTTAGCGGTAAAGAGACAAGTGTGAAGGAAAGGAGAGGAGATGAGCTCGTCTCACGTTACCCCTTGGAGATCTAAAGGGCTATATATAGAGGAAGGACAACCCTTAGAGCACATCAACACATAAACAAATGTCTGTATTAATAAACGCTGTGAGTCACTGGCTACACACTGAAAACGGCATGGAAAAGAGCTTCACTCAAGATCAACTTTTCTGATGACCGGCGCAAAATGAAATTAGCCTCGCGCACACTCCGGTAGCTTGGAGACAAGACAGATTGCGAAGGTTCAGGCGGGCAGCAAAAGGAACAAACAGCACGAATCACTGGATTTATGCTCCCCGTCAGCACCAACTCTCTCTTAACGCTCTCTCTCACTCCCAAACGTAGATAGATACGCTCATGTGCTCAGAGCATTTGACACTTTTGAAAACGCTACACAAACAGTCCCAAACAGACACGCACAGCTGTCCCCATGCAATCAGTCACTCTGCTCAGGACTGTGCTGAGAATCTAACCAACAAAATTTGTTTTGCTAGAATCTGTCACATGCATGTTGGTGGTTCAGTGTGTTACAGTTACACGTCCCCGAAATGGCTAAAGGAGCGTTTGAGATGACCTACCTATGATGGTGTCTAGCCATGCAAGTATTTGATTTCCATGGTCTCATATTTCATATTTGGACTGCAACCAAACCAATAAAATAAATGCGAAAGATACGTGCCCAAAGCATCAAAACTAGGGACCATCTTGTGATGACCACACCAGCCGCAACACCTGTCAACATGGTCACATTCCATGAGTACTCTGTAGTCATTACTACATTTTTACATGGTCACTCAGTACTCATGGCTAGGGTGACACAAATCTGTCCACAGACAGAAGTAGAAACTATCTTCCGGAGGGATCACGTCAGCAGTAATGCCCGTCAACATGTTTCATGTTGTCATCACTACTACGTTATTTTGTTGGTACCTGCTGAGTACTCTCAACAACACACCTGTGAAGTTTTGCAACATCGGTTATCATATGTTTTCCAACCCATGAATGTCATTTCTACATTATTTCACAAGTACTAATGGATCAGTAAACACCCATCTTCCAACTTTGCCTTCATCTTGATCTTGCCTACATACACGTACATTTTTGTGACTGTACCTTGCACGGTTGTGACCCAGACAGACATTCAGACGGACGTAAACACTTGGCAGAGAACTCACACAGACTCAAATGGTGAAAACAGTCATGCTGAGGCACTTTGGTGCGTTAAAAGCAAACTACAAAGTGTTAACATGCTGATGTTTAACAAGTATAAAGTTTACCACATTCCTAGACCTAGTTTAGCGTGTTAACATGCTAACATTAGTCAATTAGCAGTAAACACAAAGTAAACACTTCACACACACAAAAAAGAAAATGTCCTCATTGTTGCAAAATGGAAAAGCAATTGGGAGTCATTCTCTGGGAAATATAAATCTCTGTACAAAATTCCATTACAGTCCATTTAATAGTTGTTGAATTATTTCAGTCTGTACACAAGTGGTGAACCAACCAACAGATAGCCAATGGTAGACCATTAATAGCTGTACTGCTAAAGCGTGGCTAAAACCGAACAGTGTCTCCCCAGTCATAATGTCAAGGTTACTCTGGATTCCAATGTAGAACATTTTAATTAGAGCTACTGTAATTTATTTAAGAGCTCTCAAAACCTCTCCAAAGACAAAACGAAGTATCCTAATGGCTGGAGCGCAATAAACATTAATGTTTTTTGTGAACTGACCATTTAAAATGGAAGGTCTAACAGTTTGAATGGTATAGGGAAACATATAAAAACATATAAATAGCCTGCTTAGGGTTGGGGATAATATGTGCTGCATGGCCACCAGAAGCTTAAGCGTAACTCTATCTAACTTGTTAAAAGACACTAATGCCTAGTCATGTCAAACCCGCACCTACTTCCCAGAAAAAAAAGAAGTGGTCGGGTTAAATGAAGTGTCAAATGCCTTGGCAGTGGCAGTGTCTGAGGTGTAACGCAAGCCCAGAGTCACATGAACGTAATGCTTTTTTGTGTGCGTTTAAATATAGAGAAACTGATTTATATAAAAGTCTGTGAGGAAAAATAAAGCCGGCAGAGTGAAAATGGAGAGGAGGGAAAAGTTAACACGGTATCACAGATCTCACAGGCTCGATCAGATGTCATAACTCAAATGTGCTGAGGAGAAACCTTAAGAATAATTGCCTCTCCTGTTTACTCTGCACTTGGTTTCTGTTTGTTTACTCTGCTGTAAACATTGTCTCCGTGGAGCTATTTATCAAGCCCTACCTTTCCCCTATAATCTAATTTCTCTCTCCAACTCATGCTGAGGATAAAATTTAAGTGACATCTGTCCATATAGTAGCTCATATTCTTAATTTTTTAATCTTTGGATGCAACAGTAACCACCTTCATACTTTGTTTTGCAGCAATTCACCATCGTACCTCACCCCACCATCGCAAACGAAACCATCATGATCCCCCCTGGCTTCACCCCCTTCCAGGACCCCTTCTTCATCACAGAGACGATCTGCATCTGCTGGTTCTCATTTGAACTCATCGTGCGATTTGCCTGCGCCCCAAGCAAGACGCACTTCTTCAAAGATGTCATGAACACCATCGACTTCTTCGCCATCATTCCCTATTTTGTCACCCTGGGCACAGAGCTGGCCAGGGACAAAGGCGCACAGCCATCTGTGTCTCTTGCCCTCATCAGGGTCATCAGGCTGGTGAGGGTCTTCAGGATCTTCAAACTCTCTCGGCACTCTAAAGGCCTCCAGATTCTGGGCCAGACGCTGAAGGCCAGCCTCAGAGAGCTTGCCCTGCTCATCTTCTTCCTCTTCATTGGAGTCATACTCTTTTCTAGTGCGGCCTACTTCGCTGAGGTGGACAGTCCTAACACAGCGTTCACCAGCATCCCTGAGGCATTCTGGTGGGCTGTGGTATCTATGACAACAGTCGGCTATGGGGACATGTACCCCGAGACGGTTGGGGGAAAGTTGGTGGGCTCCATGTGCGCCATTGCTGGCGTGCTCACCATCTCTTTGCCAGTGCCCGTCATTGTGTCCAATTTCAGCTACTTCTACCACCGCGAGACAGAGTGTGAAATCACCACCCAGTACCAGCATGTCTCCACATCGCTCTGGGAAAAGGACGGAGAGGGCGATGACGAGGATGAGGGTGAGGAAGGAGCGGAAGAGTTCTCTGATTACATGGGAGAGTATGCACCCCTGTATGGGCAGGAGAGTAGGGGTATCTGCCCACCGCTCAATGGGACTCTCCTGGCAGGGCTTTGTCCGGGACAGGTTGCTGGTGATCTGAGAGGGATGAACTTCTACCTCAAAGAACCACTGGTCACACAGGTTTGAAAGAAAGCACGATGGACTTCTGAGTGTTTTCAGATTAACACTCAAAACTGTCTGCCTCACATCAAGATAAGGAGAGTAGATGGAAAGATACTGTGCAACTAGATGGCGATGGTGGTGATACAGGACAATATGTACACAAAGACTTGCACTGACATAAGCCTTAATTTGTGCCTCTCATGTGAACATGTTTTTTTTAGATTGGCGGCTTGTACATGATTGTATTGGAGTACCAGATAAAAAGAAAGCATGTCCATCCATTCATTCACTGTCTACCGCTTATCCGGGGTCGGGTTGCGGAGTCAGCAGGCTAGAGTGGGTACGGCATCCCAGACATCCGTCTGCCCAGCAATGCTTTCAAGCTTCTCCTGGGAGGCCCCGAGTTGTTCCCGGGCCAGATGAGATATATAATCGCTTCAGCGGCTTCTGGGTCTGCCACAGTGTCTCTTCCCAGTTGGTTGTGCCCAGTAAACCTCCAAAGGGAAGCACCCAGGAGGCATCCTAATCAGACGCCTGATCCACCTCAGCTGGCTCCTTTTGAAGCAAAGGAGCAGCAGCTCTACTCCGAGCTCCCCGGAGATGCCAGAGCTCAAGGGCTGAGCCCAGCCATCATATGGAGGAAACTCATTTTGGGAAACAGTGTTGCATTAGCATATGTAGCAGTGTTCTTTTCCAGAGCTGGCAGAGTGACAGTGTTCATTAGCAGGGTTACAGAACTACTTTTGGTGACCCCTTCAACAATTGCTTTTGAGACAGTTTATTTTTCCTCCAAAGTTAATTGGCTCAAATACAAAAATTCTTCCATCCATCTACTGCACAATAAACATATTTTGAACTACTTACCAAGTTGCAACTCTGTTTTTTAAACCACATAGCCTACTGTGCCGGGAAAATAAGACTTACTCAGACATATTAAGCTGGTATGAAGACTTCATGTGAATATTCCATTTACCTTAAAAATCCCTGAAATTGGGAAGAAAAATGGTACTAAATCTACAGAATCTTGGAATTTCACTGGAGAAAATCTACATTTAATCCCAAGTAAACACTCAGTCATATTTATTTATTATTGAAAACACTGTATTCCCTGCTGGTAGCTTTGTATGGACATATTTTCCATGTATAGCTAGACAGATCTCCTGCACACTGTATCTCTTGGCTACACTGACAATACATTTAAAAAGCATTTGCTGAAAGTGTGCCAGTTAAACAGAATTTTCCTAAATGTTTCCAACAGATCTTAACTGGCCATGGTGGTTGTTTACCACCTATGTCACGGTGTCTCCAAACTACATCTTTTTTTTTTTCTTTTTTTTTAAGTTCAAATCTTCCAGCCGCCATATTTGCTCAATAAAAGAGTGCAACATGGAGAGCATGGAGAGTTAAAAATCTTTTTTACTGTGCAAGAGAATGTCTTTCATCACAGCTGAGCACAGGAATATTCAAGGGATGTCAAAACAGAGAAAAGTTTTTGTGAAGTTTTATCTTTTTGCTCATCTTACCTGCAAGTAATCCTCCAAAAACTCAATCATAAAAAGGAAAAACACACAAGAGGCAAAAACTTGGGCCTCACAGACACCAAAACTCAGTGTAAATGACTATATAGAGATGCTGGGCAGATACTTCAGAGACATACAACATTTGTATCATCCCTGTCGACCGTTTGCTGAGGTCACTGTTGCTGTAACATGTCACCGAACATGACTCATGTGCTGCATGCTGCTAAAGCTACATGCACAGTGAATCTTGCAAGTGTTGGTTCACTGTACTTGTCAGAGTCATGGCAGAAATGCGGTGCTGTAATCTTGTGCTGACATGGACACAAAGAGATTAATCATCGTCTTCCGCGGTCATGTAGTCGCAGCAAAGCCAGTTTGTGTGTCACATAGTTACACAGGGAAATAGAGACGTGAATGTATGGAGGAAGCTGATATCGTGTCAGAGACGGTAAAGCTCAGGGTCAGCTGACATTTCACAGAGACCTTATACACTGATGGTCTGAGGCTACACCAGTCACTACTGTAAACTAAAGTTAGCGACATTGGTGGTAGCGTTGTTGCTGCTCTGAGTCATTTGGAGTCTTTTCAGACACATTCATCTCACTAACTATTAATAAATAAATGGTCAGTTCCTTGATGTATGTATCTGACTGAAATGTTGTTCACGGTGTAATCCAGTTGTGGCAAAGCATTTCTTTGTTTCATTCTGTCACTATGAGAAATTTGAGTTTAACTTAAAACAGTTTTCTCAATAGAAATTCTGGAAAATTAAAGGTACTATTTGTAAGAATATTTTTGAGTCAAATACTGACACATTGGGATCGTGGGTCGGGCCGGCTGCTACCCACTGTATCAGTATTTGACGAGTTGGGAATAAGAAAAAAATGAACTTTTCTTACAATACTGACCTTTAAAATATAATAACAAACTGTAATATATCAGTTCAGTGGCATGACATGGAAGATCGTACATCAGATTCAACCATTTTTGTCAAAATTATGAAAATCTGGAAGAAACTGAGAATGTAGACAAGCAGCAAGAGTTTTCATGGAGATTTTTAAAATCACTCTTTTAGTAAATTCTTGTCACTGCTGGAATTAACGCTTGTAAAGAGTTAAAACATAGTAAAGGAACATACTTTTATAAGTGGTGTGAATGTAGTATGAGCTGTGTTTATTCCGAAGACACATTAAGCTGCGTATATGTACGTTTATTTATGTCTTACTTAATTTAATAAAGATCATATTTAATCACTCCTGTCATGGATTTCTGGATACCTTAGAATGTGATGATGTGTGCTCATGAGTCGTGTGCACAGTATTCTCAGAGGGTGGTGCACACTGCATACTCTGTTAGTATTATGGTCAGGAAAGCCCTGAGGAGAGGAGAGTCAGTCCAGATTTTTATTGCCCTCTGCTTCATGTGATGAGTGATCCTGCCTCTAGATGTCAGACTCAGTTTAAAACACAAACCGGGACATCTGTCTCACTCCTGCTACCAGTGGACTTGATTTACAGTACTTCAGAGTAACCGAACGCTACAGTTCTCTTCTTGAAATGATCCTGTTCATTCGTGCCATATGATCCATATGAATTACGTTATGTTATTTGCATTCCTCTCATCCCAAAAAAGATGTGGTTTAGTTTCTGGGGCAGGGAGGAAATCAGGATATGAACTATTTCTGACTGGGTTAAAGTTACCATAAGTCCATTGAATTAACTGAGTTATTTCAGAATTATCATACAAAGCTGGTAGCAGTTAAACTCGCCATATGGTTGCATCAAGCCGATACTACATATGGTAAAACAATGCTATTCAAATTTCAGTACTCTCTGAATAATTTCCACGGTATTATGATGTGATCTACGGTGATTTTCAATGCAGTCACTCAGTTCCAATTTCACTTCTGTTTAAAGCTTTTAACTTTAATCACAATCAATAGCATGCTGAATTTACAGGTGAAACACTTTTTCCATTTAATCAATAGGTGAATGAAGAGAAAATTCACTGGCAACTTAAGCCGAAATGTACAAAATGTAAAAATAATTGTGTTGCTTTTGTCTGTTATACATTGCCTTAAAATTATATATTTACAGTGATGTTTGTCTTTTTAAAACTATTGATCAGAGGTATTTTTCATCATTTTCAGATATCTAAATAAACCAACTGATTACTCCTCTAATCAAGAATATAACTGTCAGATTAAACGCGAAGAAAACATAAGGCCCGACCATCAATCAATAATATTATTAGATTGTTGAGTTATGTAAAGTTATTCTAGTATTACCCTTATCTTTAGATATAGTTATTTAAGATTTATATCAATTGACTTAACTACAAAGTATACCACTATAAAGCTATTGTTTTTAAAGTTTATCAAAAGAAAAAAAACCTTAGTTAAGAGTCTTTCAGAAACATATTTCACCTGTTTTACAGAAGATTACAATAAGTTTGCGCTGAAGTGAAGAGAATCGGTCGAGTTTTGGAGCAGATGATGCTCCTCGTGCACACACATACACACACACACACACACACACACACACACACACACACACACACACACACACACACACACACTTTCTCTCTTTTCTCTCGATGACGATGGTTGCAATGATTAAAT